>QANZ01043121.1:228935-247266 GCA_003254925.1 Chamaecrista fasciculata
CGATCAATTTCATTTCTAATGTTTTACATTTTGATCAATTGTATCCTTTGTCTAACTTTTTTCAATAAATTAATAACAAATTATATTTTATTTTTCAATTTGAGATTCTTTTTCTATCAATTTTACATTATATATCATTAATCACGTAAGTTCTATCATTAGTACTTAGCTAAAATAAGAGCAAATGATAAAATTGACCAAAATATAAAACATTAAGGATGAAATTGACAGTAAAAGAATATTGGAAATGAAATTGACAATTAACGTAAAGTTTGGGGACGAAATTACTACTTTTACCTAGAATTATGTAATTTGTTCTAACATGGTTAACCTTTATTGTCAAATACTTAGATTTTTTTGTTTTTTTTGTAATATTTGACTATTTTACTTATAATACATCTAATTTAGAAAAAAAAAAAACCAACAAAAAAGTTACGTTGAACATGTTGAGTCTCAATTTTTTTAAAAAAAGTTAAATTTGATATTAAAGTAATAATAATATGTATAAAACAAAAATTAGCATAATAAGATAAAAAAAATAGATTTTAGTTATGAAAAATATCAAGATATGAAGATTGGCCAATTTTTTTGTCAAGAATTTTAATGATAGAATAAAATTGAGTCAGTTTAATTAAAAATTATAACGAATAAAAATGACTCAAATAAAATATAAATAGTACGATTTAAATTGACACAAACAAGAAGGACGATAATAAAATTTTTGGAGTAGTGATGTTGAGAGGTTAGATGTTGGAGTTAATATCTTGAAAACAACAAAAATAGATCTAAGAATTGAGAAATTGGATACTTGAAGTCTTCAACATTCAACTTCTTAAAAAAAAATATTCAAATTTTTGCTCGATGGTATTTTATGTTTTTCTGTTAATTTTCGGAAATCTCAATTAGAGGAAAAGTCAGAAATTTTTTTTGTCCCACTATTACATATTCAGGAATCCTTCGTTGATAACACGAATTTCATTGCCATCAGTTTCAATGGAGAGACTATTTAAAATTGACATCATCCTTAACTTAACAATGAAAGTCAGCATCCTCATCACCCTGCTGCCATTTCAATATTTCACACATCATTGTAAACAATAACTTTACAATTTCTCCATAAGTATTGACTTGGGTCAGTTCGTTTCTGTTTTTTTTAGAATTTGTTTTGATTATAATCATGTTTTGATTATAATCAAATTTGTTTATTTTTGTAGTGGTATTTGGATGATTGTTGATTATTTGTGTGAAATTATTAAAATGGGTATGTAATGATTGTGGTAGGTGGATAAAAAGTAAGGAAATTGATAAATTGTATAGGGGTATAAATGGAAGAAAAAGTTAGAAAAAGTAAGGTGTGATTTGATTATAATAAAAGTGTGTTTGGATGTGATTGTTGTTGTGAAAAAAAACAAAAATGTTACTGTTTGCCTTGAAAAACGTGAAATCTTGATTATTTTTGTGAGTTGGTTGGGGGATGTTTTTNTTTAATTTAGATTAAAAAACATAATAAAGACTATCATTAATTTATTTGATGAAGACATACAAATGATAAAATTAATTAAAATGTAAAATTTGAGGCTGAAATTAATAACAAATAAACTTTGAAGACAGAATTAAAAATTAATATAAAATTAAAACGCAAATTTTTTTTTACCAAAATGAAAAAGTTTTCTCTCATTTTATTAGTGCATTTTTAGTAGTATTTTTTTTAAGGCATTATTTGGATTGAAGATATTGAGTGTGAAATAAAAGGGAGGAGAAAGGTTTTAGAGGTTTGAAACATCTCCCCCTTGTTTGGAAACTTGAAGATTGAAGAGAAAGAAATTGAGTGATTAACTTTTAATTTTTCTTCTTCCTCCTTCTTTCACAAATTATAAATACTTCAAATTGAGGTATCTTGAAGGAGGAGCTATTTTCCTAAATAACGGAGAAAATATTAAAAGATTAATCATTCATCCTCTTCCTCATATCCAAACAAACCCTAAAAGAAAAATTGCTAAAGGCAAGTAAGTAAGAGCTCAAGCATTGATGATTGATCAATAACAGACTGCAATTAAAGTTTTGTTAACTTAAGTATGCCTGCAATTTGTAATAATTGTATCAAAATTTGTCGGTTTTCACATTTCAAGAATTGGAGGCTCCAATAAACAAATGGGTAATTGTATTGCATTATTGTGATTGTCGTATTTATACAGAGAGAAGTAGAGTCGTTTAATTCCTTTATTAACCATGATTTTAATATCTTTCCACTCAATCACAGAACTCCTACAAGTCAGAAAATTTGAAATTGAAGAAACTAACATTTAATAAAAAAGTCATGGGGCTTTCAAATTGCAAAAAGCATGAATACTTTGGAGAGTTGGTAGAGTTTCCAATATTTCCCAAGAAAAGAAATAAGACCTCAACTTGCAAAAATGTCAAAAGCATTTTTCTATAGAATTGTACCCAATTCATGATTTTGAAAAATCATCCCAAAAAAATAGATAAGTAAAAAACAAGGTGTAAATGACCAAAGAAGGTAGAGGAAAAGGTTCTGTTATCATGAATTTAATGTGGAATACTTAGTTTGTGTAGCTTACTAGTCTTGGCCTTTTCTTCGTGTACTAGAAATTTTGCACTTCTCAAATATTGAACAACTAATCTTTAAATTCTTAATCTATGGGAGAAGCCTTAGCATAGGTCTAGTCCACTTCTTCAAACTCCATACATTTTTATCATCTCTTGTTTCTGTATTAGAATAGTAACTTTTTTTTTTGTCACACTTGCTTCAAATAATTCAAATGGCCACTCGTGTGGGGTGGAAATTTCAAATTCAATATAATCAATTATATTTGATAAAAATAATAATTTAATCAATAATACTAAAACTTTATAATCGACATTTATCTTGGTTGTTTTGTGTTTAAATTTTTCTCTCATAAGTCATAATCATTGCTTATAGATATAGCACGGGAAAAATGAATTGGAGTGAATGGATCCGTTTATAAACAAGTTTTAAAATGTATTCCTACATCTGTTTATTTGATAAAAATTGTTTGTAAAACTAAAATTTATAAAATAATGATAATTGGGTGAAAGAAAAATTAAAAGTTATATTATAAGTCTTATATTTATAATTGTTATAATTATATAATTATTTGATATTATAATATAAGAAATTTGCTATAAAATTATTTTTTAATTCTAAAATTTAATTATTTTTTAAAATTACACATTAAAATAAAATAACATAAAATGATACCATATAAGTAAAAAAGTGGATAAAAATATATAAAATAATTTTAAACTAAAAAAAATCAAAATATAGGTTATATGTAGGGATGTTCAGTAGTTCAAGTCAATCTACTAATCCGTTAAAACCAACCCAACCTATAAATTTGATTTGGACTAGCGGATTGATTTGAGTTGAAAAACCTCATCCATTGTGTTTCACAGTGCCGTCTTTCTGTATTGAGAAGAGGGTCGACGGTGCATTTTCTTGTGAAACGAATGTCGTTTCGTGGAGGTCTATTGTTGTATTTTCGTCAGATAATAGTGGTATTCCGTTGTAGTTTGTGTCGATCTCGCGAATGATGATGTTTCATCAAGATAGTTCACTCATCAAGTATATATTGAAAATCAACCTAATAATTCAACATCGTGAAAATTTCTTATTTTTTAATGAATTTAGACAACATTTATCGAACCACGATTATTGCTTATGTTTCACCTCTCGGCTTTCTTTAAATTGTTAGGACATATTCTCAATTCTAACTTTTTCATTTCTAAAATCTCTCCATTTAACGAATGAGCCAATTTGACCCACTAATGTCGACCTATTTTAATATTACTAATTACTTATTTACTTTACATCAAGAATTTCTAATGTAATTCACAAAACCATGTATTGGGAGCATAAGAAATTAATAAACCAAGAATAATTAGTAGTTCGAAGTGTTGATTATGGTCTATAATTGAATGTTGGAAAAGATTCTTGATTAATACATGATTAAATAAATTAAAACAATATTGAATAAAAAGTCGTTTTAAAAAACTAGTGCATTAAACAAAATAAATAAATAAATTTGATTTAGTGTTTGGGTGCTTAGGACATGGATGAATTCGAAGTCAAAAGGATATGAATATGATGATGTTGTTGATGTCGAAAGTCGAAAGATGAGATGACCCAGCGTAAGTATTAAGGACGAGCTGTCATGAGTTATGACTTATGAGTAGGGTAGGGAGGATCAAATATCTTAGGTATTTTGGTATTTTACTCATTGGTTTAGAATTGGATAAAAAAATTAATGTTTTTTTTTTCCTATTTGGTATTTTGAGTTTTGCCTCCACTCATCCAAATTCAATGCGCCTTATGCACTTGACTATGGACATGATGGAATAGTCTCATAACATGAATAATTCTATTCATACAATCTCAATTTTTAAACTTAAAATCTTATTTGAGTGATATCAAATTATTTATAAATTGGCTAATAAGGTAGGATTCACTTGGTCATTTTTCGCCTATCACAATTACATGACTTAGATTCGATTCCTAGTGATGTTTCATTTAGTGACTTATCTATAAATATTTCTGTAAGTGCTCTCTGAGTTCAAAGGCATGTCCCGACCCTTGACTGATGCACCATTCTCCACCTAAATTTTTGTCCACAAAAAAAATTGTTTATCAATTGAATCAATCCCTTGTTGGTAATTAACGAATTGATAACGAATAGAAACTATATTCAGTTCATGTTCTATTTACAATAATAAATATTTATTTTTATATATAATGAATAATATTATTAATTTTTATATTAAAAAAAATATAAAAGTATAAGAATAAATACTAAACATTTTATATATATTAAAATAATTAAATCATATATTTATATTCATTGTTTATTCTATTGATAGTTATAGATAAACAGATTGATAAAATTAAATTGTATATTATTACAAAAATCATTTTAAAATTATTCAAATATAAGTATGATATATGAATTTAATGATTTGTAGAACTGGAAAAATTGATTTTGATATTTATTCAAATTCGAATATGGGAATATGTCAGACCAAAAAAAAAAAAAGAATATGGGAATATGAAATATAGTATTGTAAATTTGTAATCATATCATATCATATCATCATATCATCATATATGATACATAATAACGAATTATATAGAGAGCCCCGTGAAGGAGAGAAGGGGAAACTAGAAAGTCAGTGATAAAGAAATTCAACTCAAAAAACGCAATTCTTTCTTTAATCGCCCTTTTCTCTTGAGTACAACTTCCCCTTAAAGCCTCCAACTATTTATTTGCATCACCATCAAGCTGCCATTTTATTTTCTCCAACTTCCTTTTCAAAAAGCCTCCTCTTCACTTCTTCAAAACACCTCTGTCTTGTTTCCTAGAATTCACATCATATCCAAAACTCCTCTTCTTGCTGACAATCCACGTACCTCTGTTTTCAAAACACACACACACACACACACACACCACTTTGCTACTTTTATATACAAGACTTTTCAATTCCAAAGCCATCCAAATTAAAGTGGGGTGAAGAAGAAAGAAGTCAAGTGCACATGGGAAGACACTCTTGCTGTTACAAGCAGAAGCTAAGGAAAGGCCTTTGGTCTCCTGAGGAAGACGAGAAACTCCTCAATTACATCACCAAACATGGCCATGGATGTTGGAGCTCTGTCCCTAAACTTGCTGGTAATCATAGTGCTTCTTCATTTTCTTTCGTCACCTTCAATTCTCTTGTGTTCCTCCCATTATATATCATCATATTCAAGTCTCATTTTAATCTTTCTTTCTCTGTGATTGTATATAACACAGGTTTGCAAAGGTGTGGGAAGAGCTGCAGATTGAGGTGGATAAATTACCTTAGGCCTGATCTGAAAAGAGGAGCATTCTCACAGCAAGAGGAGAATTTGATAATTGAGCTCCATGCAGTTCTAGGCAACAGGTACAAAACCCAACTCAACTCACGAGTTTGGTTTAAGCATGTACTTTTTGGCTTTTAGCCGTTGGGACTATCATTGTTCTTGTTCTGTGAATAGTACTTGATATATATATTTATATAATAAGAATGCATCCATGGATCAGGTGGTCACAGATTGCAGCTCAGCTGCCAGGAAGAACTGATAATGAGATAAAGAATCTGTGGAATTCGTGCCTTAAGAAGAAGCTCAGGCAGAGAGGCATTGATCCAAACACCCACAAGCCACTCTCGGAGGTTGAGAATGATAAGGACAAGGCAGCCTTAGGTGACAACAAGAGCAATCAAAAAGCCTCAGTGGGATCCAATGAAATGAGTGTTGTTGAGACTGCAAAACTAAAGCAACCTGTAATGCCTGCTGAGAGATACCCACTTGAAGTTTGTTCCAGCTCAAAGATTAACAATAGCAGCTGTAATAGCAGCAATTTGACGAGCAACCAAGGCTCACACACACAGGACTTGTTTCTTGATACCTCCATCACCACTTGTAGACCTTCTGATATTATGGGTTATTTCTCTTTCCAGCACTTGAACTATGGGACAAATGTTCCCAACAACGGCTCTCTTTGCTTTAATATGTCAGGTTCCACTTCATCTCAGGTGATGTCAGAGCTTAATTCTAGTATCACTCCTGCTATGCTCAATTCTGTCTCAAGCTCCATCTTCCCAACTCCTACACATGTAAATTCCACAGTCAGTCTTCAGTCTAATAATAATAATCCTTCAATATCCTCTGGGGATATTGATGGGGTTCAGAACTGGGAAGCCAGTACCTTCAGTAACAACGCAAGCAAGAGCAATGGGAGTAGTGGGAATATCCAATTACAAAGCAGCAATAACTTCCTTGAGAACAACAATTTAGCATGGGGATTGGCAGAGTCTGTGAAGCCTGATAAAGATGCACAGGTTCCCTTACAAGCAGAACAAGAAGACATTAAATGGTCTGAGTATCTCAACACCCCATTCTTTCTAGGAAACACAGTGCAGAGTCAAAACTCTCAATCTATCTACAGTGAGGTCAAACCAGAGACAGGCTTTACAACAGATGAATCAAGTACTAGTTGGCACCATAGCCAGCACCAACCTGTTTTTCAAGCCTCAGATATCTACACCAAGGATCTGCAGAGATTCTCAATGGCTTTTGGACAAACCCTTTAGTCTGTGTATAACATATGCGAACTTTAATTTGACCGAAGACAGAGATGCCGACATTTTCCGATATGAACTGGGTCAGAATAAATCTTCAGGAGTTCTGACCACAGGTGTGTGCTATATATATATATATATATATATTTCTTTTGTTTATGTAAATGTGTCTGATACAAAATCCTCTCAGCATTCCGTTACAGTATAATATTTGTGATTGAATTAAGCTTCTTTTTTTCATTTTGTTCATTAAACACAGAAGAATTACTGCTGAATAAGGCTTGTTCCAGGTCTTCTCTTCTTACATTTTTCGATTATCATGGATCTGTAACTTGTAAACTTTATCTGTATACAATAGAGAGCATTTTTTTACATTTGTCACTTTCAGTAAGAGTTTAACAAGTGCCATTAAGTTCAAGGAGGAGGTATCTCAATAGTTTTTAAAATCCTAAATTCTTCTCTCTTTTTTAACGCAGTTTAGCTTTTTGCTTGATTCCTTTTCAAAATGAAAATCCAATGTTTTCCCTTTCAAAGCTCTAGGGACCATGTCTTAAATGGGTGTCTGTCACTGTCTCCTATGGATTAAGATGGTTTTCACTTTTTCGGCACCCTGAGCTAACTTCCCCTTCCCCGCAATGGCTAGCTAGAAGACCATGTCTAAAAGGAGGAGAAGTTTGGTTTCCCTCTTCCAAAAGGCTATCTGATATGTCCATAATTAAAACCCGTTGCTTGGCATAAGCATAATTTCCAACTAAACAAATATAGCAAAGAGAGGCAAAAACCACCAAGAAATTTTTTATGGCAAATGGCAAACCAGCGGCTAGTAAAGAAATAGAGAAATAACTTTTAATTCAATTAAGGCCACAAAAATAACTTCTACAATTAACATTAATGGGAAAATAAATTGGGTTTATTATCAGAGAAGAGGATATTTTAGTGTACAGTGTAATGGGAAGTGACGCGATTTGTACCATTTGTTTAACAAAAGGATTCTGTGCAAAACGTCATTAGTGTGGGCCTAAGCCTCTACAACCTTTGTGCCAGAGACTGGGGTCCCCAGTGGGCATCTACTGATGCTGAAATAGCAACATCAAAGAAGGGGTTAGGATGTTTTCACAGACATGACAGAAATGACCGAGAGAAAAAAAATATGAAAATGAAAGAAAGCTCTCCTTCGAGAGATTGTTCTCAAGAAGCATCCCGCCCACAGCAAAGACAAGTTTTTCTTTTCTTTCATGTCTTTTAGTGGCCTAGATAGGGTCCTAAACATTATTACTGCTTTCAAAATAGTCAAACAAACAGTTTTATCTTCTGGGAAACCCAGCAAGAGGAGAACTAGCCATAAAGATCTTAAAAAGTCAATATTTGAATTTTAATCTTCCAGTCCAGGCCTATTAAGGTGAAGTGTCAAGTTAAAAATGATGGGCATAGCTCCTTCACATTTGGCATCCCCAAAGAAACTTTAGTCTAACTGTTTCAGACTTTCTGTGCAGCTGCTAGGACAGTGATAGCTTTTCCCTTTTCCCATATACCATTTGCCTGATCTCCTAACAAATACAAATTTTAACAAGCACGTTATCTTCCCACTAGGAAGGAAATTAAACTTTTCATAGGGGATATTAATCAGAGGTGTCGCTATTATGAAGAAAATTGAATATTTTAAGCATTAGGATTGCTAATACACTAATACATACAAAAGGACAAAATTCTGGAGTCCTATGTAATAAGTCATTCTTTTCATTTCTTTCTTGCACCATCGGCTCATAGCCTCGCACCCTTTGTTCATTGTCCATGTGCACACACATTCAAGAAGTCTACTCTGTCATTAATAATTTAAGAGCTTATATTTATTCTTTAATATATACGGGGGATAGTGATTGTATGTATAAAATCTCCAGGCATGTGAAACAAATTATTGGGTCTATTTGTTGGGGCCCTACAATCATCAGTGTACAGGAACAGAACAAAAATCCCGAGGAGGGATAATGGGGTGGTGGCTAAGCAATCCCAAGTTTGATCCCCATATAATATTAATTTAGTACTCAAACCTCAGGGAAAGTTGTTTTGCTCTGAATTCTTTGCACTCCTATAATTGTAAGAGAAACAAAATATATATCTATAGCAATATAAAATAAGGGCAAAGGCATGGAAACAATGAGCAAATTTTTTAATAGGATGATTATGATTATGATTGAGCTGATAATGACGGTGTTGATGGAGGTATATAAAATTAGTATTATCAGAAGATTTGTTCCGGGTGACAGATAATTTATGCACAGTTTTTTTTTCTTATTTATTTAATTAAAGTAAAGGGCTAAGGGCGAATCAAAATAAGGCACAAACTGAATGTACAGATGATGAATTATTGCGAACAGGAACTAAGAAACAGACGAGAGAATCAGGGTATTTGTAAGTAATTACCATTAGAAAAGTAAGAGATGTTGATAGAGAGAAAGATCGATCGGCTGTTAAGCTACAAATCCCAAATCGATTCCACTGGGTGATCAATAATTGATGACTATGACCATGAATTGAAGGAAAGGTATCAACAGTACACTGATTATTCTTGGTTTTAGGCTCCAAGAGTTTTCACCAAATGTCACGATATTAGGGTTACGAGTTATACAGAGACGGCTCAGGATTGATTTTGGACTCGCTAGTACTGTTTATGAGTCTCCAAATTCTAAAGCGTCAAATTAATTAAAGATGAGTTTAAGAATAAAAAATAAAATAAAATAGTTTAGTTTCTTAGACGGTTAATGATAAAAGGTGCAAGAATAATGAAACAAGTTCGAAAACTGAAGACGAAGTTGCATCACAGAATTGACCGATGATGATGATGATGAGCTCTCTCGATGCATATTGGTACATACTACTTACACAGTGAATGATGATGGATGGACTGTGGACACAGCCCGCAAGGTACGAGATTTGCACTTTCTCCAATTACAAAATTATATAAATGATCAAACATACGTATAGTATTTTATTTTAGGGTAAATTACACTTTGGTACCCTGTGGTTTGACCCTATTTCACTTTGGTACCATGTGGTTTGAAATTTGACACTTTGGTACCCTGTGGTATTCTCCATTAACACTTTGGTACCCTTTGGAGTTATTTTGTAATTTTAACCATGATAAATTTTGCAAAAATTACATATTGACCCCAAAAAGTTTTTAAAAAATTACAAATAGGTCCCTAGATACATATTATCTAGGGACTAAAATGAAAACTTTAAAAAAATTTAGGGGTCAATATGTAATTTTTGCAAAATTTATTATGGTTAAAATTACAAAATAGCTTCAAAGGGTACCAAAGTATTAAAGGAGAATACCACAGGGTACCAAAGTGTCAAGTTTCAAACCACAGGGTACCAAAGTGAAATAGGGTCAAACCACAGGGTACCAAAGTGTAATTTACCCTTTATTTTATGCTATAGATTCAACTTTGAATATGGGTAACACGCAAATAAATTCTTTTAATAAATTAAATAAATTTTGGTTTTTTTTTGGGCCTGGTTAGTTTAGTTTTAATTACATATTGCTTTAGAATAATTTTATTTATAATTTACATATTTGAAATAAAAAGATTGAATGGTTAATTTCTATAATCTTTTATATATACTATATCTTATATTATATGGCTCCACCCCTTTCTGGTCGTCCACATTTTAAAACTATAGTACAAAATTAATAATGAGAGAAAAATTATTATTTGATCCCTTCTTTTTTACTGTGTTAACGATTTAGTCCCTCCTTTATTTTATATACATATTTGCGTGCCCGTTAGGGCACGCAAAGCCTCTAGTTATATATATATATATATATGAGGGTGCTTTTAGTTGATAAAAATTAGACAATTTAAAAAATACAAAAATCAAGTAAAACTAAACCCCCATGAAAACTCCCTTCCCCCACGTTCATAATGGACCTCGGCTTATCATATATGAATGTGGGGGAAGAGAATTTCCACGAGGGTTTAGTTTTATTTGATTTTTGTATTTTTTAAATTGTCTAATTTTGACCAATCAAAAGCACTCTCACACATATAATATAACTAGGGGCTTTGCGTGCCTTAACGTGCACGCAAATATATATATAAAATAAATAAGGGACTAAATTGTTAACTTAGTAAAGAAAAAGAGACCAAATAGTAAATTTTCTCTTATTTTTAATTTCATAAACTATAGTTTTAAACATGGACGACCAGAAAAGGGGTGGAGCTATATAATATAAGATATAATATAGATATAGATATAGATATACTATTTAATCACTGAATAACTAAAAATATCAAATCAAAGGTTACATACATATTTCTGTGCTCGTTAGAGGATAGAAAGCCCCTAGTATATATTAATATTTTAGTAAATGAATTTTTTTTTTGGCAAATGTCAGATGAGTATTAGAGATTTTAAAAACTTAATAATGAAAATAAATATAGTTTTGAGTTGTTAATAATAAAATATGAAAAAGAAAGCACATCATAATATTTTCATTATCCATACTATTAATTAATAAGAATTAGAGTTTAGATTGTAGTACAAAATAGAAAAAATCATCATGTGGTAGGCTAGCCTATTTAGCCTGTGATTTATGTTAAGTCAAACCATATGGGTCATGGGTGGAGCTAGTTCAAATTAACGGGTCTCATTAGAATGAGAGTATTTAGAATAAATTGGAGAAAAGAAAATCTTCCATCCAATTTTATTGTTGCTAATAAAATGGAAAATTGGAAATAAATCAAATCAACTAATAATTTATTTCTTAAAAATCATTGAGTTAATTAGGGGTGTTCAGCCGTTTTGGGCAATCCCGCTAACCCGCCAAAACTAATCCAACCCGTAGGTTTGGGTTGGTTTGGTTTGGGCTAGCAGGTTGGTTTGGTTTGAAAATTCTTAGCCTGCAGTGGTTTGGATTGGGCTGCGGGTTTCAGAATTCTAAACTTGCTCAACCCAACCCAACCCGTCATTTATATATTTTTTATTTTTTTATTTAAATATATACATAAATAAATAATAATTAGTATAATACAAATGGCTATTGAGTTATCATTCCCATTTAGCTCTAACACTACTTAAAGTGACTTCACTTTCAATTAATCTTCTTTTTTCTTGTCAATCATTCAATTAATCAATTTAATCTCTTTAATTTTTATCAATTTCATTTTTTTATCGAGAAAAGTAAAAATTAGGATTTTTAAAATTTTACTTGCTAAATTCTACTGTAGTCGTGACTCATGAGTGTTTCTATCTTCCTCTATTACTAACTTCACTTTATTTAGATGAGCATATATGACTTTCAATCATATTATATTATTATTGACTTATAATAATAAGAAATTTTTTTCATCAAAATTCAATACAAAAAAATTAAAAGATTAAAAAAATTGTAGAGTCAAGTATATATATATTTTTTTTAAAAAAATGTTTGTAAATTGGAATGGGCTAGCTCGCTAACCCGCCCAACCCAACCCGCCCGTTGTTTGGTTTGGGCTGAAATATTTGTTTTCCAAAATCCAACCCAAACTAACCCACCCCTAAAAAGTTTAAACCCAAACCAACCCGCCCTAAACCCAACCCAACTCAGCCCGCGAACACCCCTAAAGTTGACAATTTGGTTCTTTGATAAATGAAAATATATAATTTGTTTTTTAAAGATTCAAACTTATACTTATTAGTTATTTCTATGGACTAACTAATATATTTTTTGATTTTTTCAAAAACTAAAAAATATATCACTTAAATTTTTTAAGAATTAAATTATATATTTTAATCTTTTAAAAATTAAATTATTAACTTGATAATTTTTTAAGGATCACATTATTAATTAAATGAGATCACATTCTCCATGGCTATACTACTACCCCAACAGTCCCCTACAAGGCTATAACTTTCACCATCAGGAATACAACTTCCAAATCTTTTAGATTTGATAATATACAGGGCATTTGCTTGCCTCACCATTATCAACCAATTCCTATAATACAAATACAGTTTTCCCCAATATAACTACTTAATTATGCATGATCTGACCCCCCAAATTAAAAGTTAAAAAAAAAAAAACATAATTATGCCCAAGGTTGACTGATTGAATTTGCATTAATATGAGATCATCAACCAATTTACTTTTATTGTCTTGTATTGAATAAATAACATAACTTGGAAGTAAACTATAAGGATATGAGTATTCATGAATCATGAGAGGGTAATCTGAAAACAAGATGATGACATGACTTATCACAAGGATAAGGACAATCTATGGCCTTATTCTTAGCACCTGCTCTCTCGAAATACCAATCTCCCACAGCCACAGCTATTGCCTGCAGCACAATAATGTAAATAGTAACGAAAAAGATTAATTATCAACGTAAATTATGAGATTAATTAGCCATAACAGGTTTAATTAAGATTGTTGTATGAGACTCATCACCTTGTTCCCAATGACTGGAGAATTATGAGCAAACCATGTGTCCTGCCTCTCAGTTTGGCAGTGAGAAAAGCATGAGTTTATAAACAATCCATTCTGATTTGATCTTGAGAATTCTTTAATGGCTTGAAGCATTTGAAACCTAAATCCTATATAGAAGAAACAGGTTTAGTGTATTTGATAGATGAAGATGTCTATCAATGTGATTTTCACATGAAAACTTTAATCACCTTGAAGAAATTGGATTTGTGTCATAGTACATTTAGTATAGTCATATCTGCAATTATGCCAAATGCCATTGGGATCTGCTGATGGAGGAGCTATGCTTGATTGGATCTGATTAAAGTAGGGAAGGATTAATTTGTTAACAGTGTGTTTACTGCCAAAGAAAATAACATTAATTAATATGCTTGATCAGAATAGCTAAATTAAACTAGGCAATTTACCCACCTGCCATGAATCATAGGCAGAATTGATGATGAACAATGGGGTTCTGATATTGGCAATCAAGTTCTGAGGGAAGAAGCACTGAGTGCAAAATAAAAAAGATTATGAAAAAATTAATAGTGCAATTAATATTGAGTTTCTGTGCACAATATTTTCAGGATAAAAGGAACCAGAGATTACTGAAGTGGGATCAAGAAGGTTGGTACAAATGCGTGGGAGATTTTTCTGCGCACCCTGTAAATGTATGTAATACATAAGCAAGACACTTAATAGTGAGAAAATCTACTTTTTGGTCCCTTAATTGTTACTGAGTCAACGATTTGGTCCCTAAATTGTGGGAAACCACAACTCAGTCCCTCAATTGTACACTTTCGTCTACGTTTTGGTCCCTTAGTTGTTGTACGTCAATCATCAGGCTGTTAAGTGATGATGTGTCACTGTTAAAAGCATGATGACAAAGAGGAAAGTGTACACATCATCACTTAAAAGCCTGATGACTGACGGACAACAACTGAGGGACCAAAATATAAATAGAAGTGTACAATTGAGGGACAGAGTTGTAGTTTCCCACAATTTATGGACCAAATCATTGACTCAGTAACAATTGAGGTACCAAAAAGTAAGTTTTCTCCTTAATAGTTGTTTTTGTGGATACTTGCATAAATTAGTGGTTTCATAATCATATTCATATCATACCTGCAAGGCTACAATACCACTGTATAGCTTTCTGAGCGTACGATTACCAGATACATCAATCCTATAATACCAAAGAATCAATATCTTAATTAATTCACTCCTCTGAATTTGGAGAGAGATACTAGTATATATATATATGTAGTTGCTTACACATCAAGAAAGAGGCCAGCATCAGTGAGACATTTGACTTTGGTAGTGAGTGGAAAAAGAGTATGAAATTCATCACAATGTATAATAGTAGCCAAAGCACCAGCTGAACATCCAGAAAGAAGAGCTTGCTCAGCATAACGCATTCCCTTTGACATCAAATCTTCCATTGCTGCTAACCAAATACGTTGTCCTCTGAATTCCAGTTTTGCACTCTACCTCAAACACAGTACATTTTCAAAATTAATAATAAAAAAATCACAACCCTTCGTGCTTCTTTCATAATTAATAATCATAATCAAGGGCTAGAAATGAAATTGAACCTTATGTTCACTATCCCCAGTGAAAGAGGCACCATCACAGTAACGAATCTTCACTCTGTTCCAGTTGAAAAAATCTGGATTTTCTTGAGCTTTGTTGCTCAATATGCCAGTAAAAGCTATTTCCTTTTCCATGAACCTTGATGATCCACGCCTTGTTTTCTTGCGGTAAACACATGATCTCACACTATTACACCAACCACCTCCCTGCCACACCATATATATATATATGTACAAATATAGGTCAAATTTTTGTTTTAGTCCTCAAAAGATTGAAATTGTTTATCTCAACTATCCAGCTCAAAGCTCAAATATAGTGATAGAGATGAGGCAAAATCATATTTTGGATTAACATGAAACAAATAAGAAAACTTGAAGACTAAAACGGAACAAAACAAAATTTGAGGACCAAAATGAGGTTTTGAGAAAAATATAATAGAAAGAAGAATTAGAATGATAAAGTAAGTAAAAGACATTAAAAACCTCTAAATCAACGACCCAACTGTTTGCTCCCCTCCCATATCCCCGATGCAAATGATAAGCAGGTAACGATCCATCCATACACACTGCCAATAAGGCCAAATTAAAGAAAAAAAAAACTGAAGAGAATATATATATATATATATATATATATGAAGCAGAGATATATATAGTAGAATGTTATTACTTATTAATTAGCTAGGTGGTACGTACCTGCTCCTTTAGCATGAGCATTTTGAATGAGAGTCAAAGGTACCATGAGAGTATTGGGGTGAAGGGATAATTGTTGATGATCTTCCAACATAGAGAACTCGGTTTCATTGAAGTCATTTATGTGTGTGTTTGCAAACCCATTAACAGAGAAAATCAAAGCAAGAGCTATTACAACAATCCCAACCATACCTCTTCTTCCTCTTGTATATGCTAAATTCAAATCATATATATCAAACAAATAAGAAACGGTATATATATATATAGTCAAAACTCAAAACATAAATAATTAAGACGTTGATTAGTAGTTACTAGTTATGGAAGACAGAATGGAAGAGATAAAGAGAATGAGAATCACACCTTGCCGGCCTTTTAAAGGTTTCATTATGTACGACACCCACGTTTGGAATCCAAACAAGGTATTTAGGAAAGTAGATACTTCATTATTCATTATTACAAGGTTTCTATGGCCAAAAAAAAAATTATTACAAGGTTTCCTACATATATAATTTGTAGTAATGAAATTTGTCCGTAATATATATAATATGTGAAGTTAGTTATTTATTAGTTCGAAATACACAGTGGCCCCAGGGAAAAAAAAAAAGACAAAATGAAAGTGCAGCTAGCAGAGCTTGAGTAGTATTATGCATATATAGAAGGAGTCCAGGGACAGTTATTCCAAAATTTAGGAGGAAGCAAGTTCAGGAATATACAATCTTCGAGATAAACAAAAAGTGATGTCTCTAACAATTTATGGATGTAAATATGATTGTTAATTATTCAAATCCAGCTGAATAATCAACTGATATTATTAAGGTCAAAGGGTCATTTTGGTCCTAAATGTATGCCCTAATGTTCATTTTGGTTCATTATATTTTAAAATGATCAAATTGGTCCTAAATGTTGACAAAATGTTTCATTTTGGTCCTAAATGTTTGTAAAATGTTTCATTTTGGTCCCGAACTATTGAATTTGGTCATATTTATCTCGTTTCTCATTTTAAATTCAAAGGACTTGTTAAGAGAACTTGTAACTTTGAATTCTTCGTATTCAAATTTTAAAATATGAGAGATATGATTAGTTTTACTTGTTTGAACATGAAACGAGTGATTTACTTTTAGGACCGATTCGATCTCGTTTACTGACGGCCCCAGCTGGATAGAGAAACTACTCTTTGAGAACAATACATAGCTCTAAACTCGTCACATTTGAACTTGAAACGATCCATATTCAATATTTTAGGACCAAAATGAAACATTTTGCCAACATTTAGGACCAATTTGAACATTTTGAAACATAATGGATCAAGATGAATATTAGGGCATACATTTAGGACCAAAATGAACCTTTAACTTATTATTAATATAGTTATAGTATTTTAAAAAGTGGATGGCCCAAACTTAAATGTATGGGTGAAATCCATAAGCAGCGATCCCCATATATATATATGGCATAAACGAGATTGACTAGGTCAACTTGTGTATTCGTTGCGTATGGTTTACGCAAACGTGCGTATCAATGGCACCACACTTGTCTTTGGTTTTGGTTTTGGTTTTGTGGGTTGTATCATGTCATGTAATTACACGTTAATACGTGACTGTTGATACTCAATGCTCATCGACTTAATTGCTCTTGCATTTCAATTTCTTTATCTACTAATATACAGAATTCGTGAAAGATCCGTATAGTAGCAAATTATATTAATCCAATGTGACCCCTAGATATGAGATATGATTAATTACCCTTTTCAAATTGTGTTCTCTTTGTGGTGCAGGGTGGTCAAATTTTTAAATCATATATAATCATAATGCTGTCTCTTATCACATGCCATTGGCACACAGACTAATGGTGAAAGCAAAAATTTATGGTCCCCAAACCCTTGATTATTGCATGACATAATAATTATATATTAATAGCCCGTTTATTTATATTACTTTTAAATTTCCTAAAAAAATTTAAAAAATGGTTTTTTGGGCTTTTTTTCACTAGTTTTATGGTCTTCTTAATCGTCCCTTTATTTTTTTGTCCCTTTATACTGATGCTTTTCTGATTGGGCCTCACGCGACACCATTCCTTACTTTGGTCCAGAAAACGGGCCGTAGTTGGCTCCAATAAAATTTAAAAAATGTACTTCTTTTCGTCTCTTTGGACTTTTGTAGTACTCACCCGCCCCAACAAGATATAATCATAAAATGTTTTTGGAACCAATTTAAATATCTTGAAAATATATAAGATTAATTTGAAACAAATAAAAAATAAGAGACCAATTTAAAATTTACCCCATACATAAGGGGCTAATTTAGATCATCTATAGTGCACTATAAGTGTAATGTTGAAAGAAAAAAGAAGGCTTAAGTGCAATTTTGGTCCCCTAACTTTTGCAAAGGTCTCAATTTGGTCCCCTAACTTTTTTTGTTGCAATTTTGGTCCCTTAACTTTCGCAAAGGTCTCAATTTGGTCCCCTAACTTT
>QANZ01043121.1:248205-262637 GCA_003254925.1 Chamaecrista fasciculata
AAAAAATTACCAAATTGATAATTTAATTACTAAAAGATTAAAATATACAATTTAATTCTTAAAAATTAATATAGTATATTTATTAAATTTTTTATGAACTAAATAGTATATTATTATATTAACTTTTTAGAAATCACAATAGTAACTCAATAAATTTTTAAAGATTAAATTGTTAATTTACTTAGATATATAGCATAGTTGGATAGTTGGATGAGGCCCAGAGAGACGGGCCTATAAGGCCCTGTCGGGGCTCATTTGACGCTCCATGAATCATGGTTGAGACTTAAGATTCGTAAAGGAATTATCAATCAAATATTCAAATTCTACATGCAAACTTTAAGATTCTTTCATTTAATTTTAATTTTAAAGCATCCAATTACATGTTAAGGTCAATCACCTCAGGGAAATCCAACCCAAGATAAAAAAAACAAAATCAAAAGAGAAAACCTGTTAACTCTGCAGAGTGCAGTCTGCACACACAAAGACACAGAGCTTGTAGTAGAGCTAACGATACAAATCATATCATATTATCATATTATATATATATATATATTTATGAATTATAACCACACAAAGTTCAATTCAAGAGACATTTCATATTGAGTGCCCTAGTATTAATTTAATTACTCCTGCATTAATCTGTGCTTTCAACCATTTTGAGAGCCTTGAAATTCTTCGGCTTTGAATTGAGGTCTTGAGATTTGTACTTGTAGCAGGAAGCCCAGTAAAGATAGTTGAAAAAATTAAGGCAACTTAGTATGGCTAAGAACCAATAGAATAGGTTGAGATTGCTTTGATTCAAATCCAACCCATGAAGCCATCCTTGTTTGCTTGGACTAATCTGTTTGGTCACAGCATTAATCACATTCACAAACACAGTGCTCAAGAAATAACCCAGAGACATAGATAACCATGTGAAAGAAGTTGAGAGAGATTTCATGGTAGCAGGTGATTCTCTGTAATAAAACTCCAACAATCCCACAAGTGTGAACATGTCTGCAACCCCAAATAACGCATATTGGAAGGAAAGCCAAAATAAACTTATGGGTTTTAGTGGGTTTATTCTTGCTTGGTCTCTTCTTTTCACTTCAACAACACCAGCCACTGCCATTGAAATAGCAGAAAGCACAAGGCCCATACCTACACGTTGAAGCTGTGTGATTCCTGAAGGATGGTGAGTGAGCTTTCTAGCAAAAGGGACAAAGAGGAATTCATAGATGGGAATGAGGATGGAGATGAAAAGCAAAGGAATGACAGGAATGGAAGGTGCAGGGACAGTAAAAGAACCAAGTTTAAGGTTCATGACATTCCCTTGTTGGACTGAAAATGTCTGAAGCTGAGCTAAACATGTGTTCATGATAATGGTGCTGCCTAAAATTGGAAGCATTCGAGTCAGGATCTTCACTTCTTCGACTTGTGTCACTGTGCATACTTTCCATGCCTCTGGTTTAGAGCCTTCTCGAAGAATCGCAGCCTTGTCTAAAAATCTGGTTTTTTGAAAAACAAACAAAAAAAAACATAGCTTTTTGAGATGCATGTATGTGTGGTATGGTATGGTATGGAGAAACAGTGAAACACTGAATTTGAAATAGATCTAATCTCAGTCTGGCAGGCATCATAAATTATTATTATAATTATTTTTGTTCAATTATTGTGCATGGGGGGATACAAAAAGTGGAAATCATTGAGATTGAGGCTGGAATTGTTAACTCAAAGGCGAAGGCTTTTTCAGTTTTTTTTTTTCTTTTTTCTTTTGTTGCAGTATGAATGAATGAGATTATTATTAGCCTGATAAGTGATTATTACCCCAACAGTACTTACTATAGGTAGACTTCTCAGTTTTCAGTACTGTTTTATAGACTTTTTTCCTGAATAGTTTTGTCAGGATACTCATGTTTTTTCACACGGCAAAGATATGCTTTTCCATGATCATTCTCCATTTTTCTGCACCTCCCAACCATGAAAGAGGTAACAGTAGGCCCATGCCTCTTGGCCTTACCTGATATGTCGTACACCAAGAAAATAAAAAATAAAAAATAAAAAGAAAGAAGAAGAAGAAGAAGCCTAACATGCCAATTTGCTGGACCCTATGTTTTGTTTTCTTGTTTATATACCTTTGGCAGCAAAATTAGCTGTTTAAGTAAAAATTAAAAAAAAAAAAAACACTAATAATGAATGAATCACCTCATCTGATCTGTGTGTGCAATTTTCTCCACTGAACCATTCTCTTCCTCAGTACTCTCATACAGCTCTTGGTGTGCCTCTGGTAATTCCAGCTTTCTGTTTTTAAACGCCACAACAATCACCTGCAGAAACACATATTAAATTACACTACACTCCCGCCTCCTTTTTAGAGTAAAAATGCACTTAGGAACACTGCCTTTTGGGTTTTTTTAGCACAAAATACCATCGAGTTTTACAAGTTTTATAAATTGACAGATAAATTCTTCAACTTTTAACATCCAATCACCTAGAACTCTTAATTTTTATACCAGGACACCTCTGAATTCAAATAAGTTGAGAGACCAAATTCGTATTCAACTTTGATCCTTCATCACTCAAGGTTTATAGAAAAGTTTTGAAAGTTAAAAACACATGGAATCTATCTATCAAGTTTTAAAATTTAAGATTATTTTGTGCCATCACCTAAAACTCATGGTAGTAAAGTACATTTTATCTTTTTATTTTATAAAGAAGACTATGTAATAATTATGAATGTAAGGTACCTGAAAAACTCTGAGAATGGGGCTATCTCCAGGGGTTCTTATCCTATAGAAAGGCTTGCCAAGAGCAAGAGTGAGAAAGCCAACAAAAGAAGCTACGGTTATAATGAAAAAACCCCAATGCCATGCTTTTTGTGTGCTAACCCACACAACACCCGTGACCCCTACAATGGCTCCCACTGTTGAACTCAGCAAAAGCCAGTTGAAAAAGCTAGCCAATGCTTTTGCTTCAATTGGATCCTTCTCATCAAATTGGTCTGCACCCAATGCAGTCATACATCCTCTCACTCCTCCTGTTCCAAGTGCTAATAAACTCAGTGATGTGTAAAACATCACTGCTATCCCTCCTTTCACACAGCTTGATTTCCCACACGCATCTGGGTGTAACTTGTTTGAAGATGCTTGAATCGTCACCAGAATCAAAGCCTAATACACTTTCAGGTTTGTTAATTAATCACAATAAAAAAAGGAAACAAATTGAAACTTTTTTCTTTATGGGGTTGGGTTTTTGTTTGTTACCATGACTTCTAAGGAGCCAAATAGCAAACAGGTGGTGAGCCTGTTCAAGTAAGTGTCTGAAATGAAGCCACCCAGAAGAGAAAGCAAGAAGCTTGAGCCCATGAAGTTTGTGAGAGTGTTGGCTGAGCTGGAGAGATCAAAATGCATCACCCCATAAAAGTATAGGACTAAGCTCACCATGTTTGCCACAGAACCCATATTGTCCAACGACGACAACACTACAAGAAGCGAAACACAGAAAAAAAGGAAAAAGATTAATAAGATACAGTGAAATTGATTAAAAGTCGAATACACTAAATTTTCATATTGTGCGCTTACCGAAAATGAACATGGAAGCTCTGAATCCACCTTTTCGTGTCTTCCATTGGGATTGTGCTACCTCTTTGGCTTCCTGTGTGATAAGACGATAGATGTAAAACTTATGAGCTATAATAATAGAAAAATGAATGAGGGATTATGGGTTGAAAAATTAAACTTGAATGAATGAATGGCTTACCATCCTCGAGAAATGGAGAGTGTTAGACAAGAATGGGCAGTTCAGAGGAAATAGAGCAGAGTGGGTTAGCCAACATATAGCCCAAAAAGGAAGCTTTCGAGAAAAAAGCTAATATCTTTCACACTAGCATTGTAATTTGTAAACACACCAGACCGCCATCTATCAAAAAGAAATAAAAAGTTAAGGTATGGGCTTCTTGTATTGCTATTGCTGTATTGCATTATTGATAGGGTGGTAAATGGTAATTAAATTAGTAATTAATTGTAAGATTAAATGATTGATCAATCTCTTAATGAAACCAAACAAATATATATGCCCCACACCACTTGATGCATATACTTGTCTTGGTTGAATGATTCCGTCGTTGCACTTGTATCGCTTTCCTAAACTACAAAGCTTTGGGCAAAGCTTTCAAGGTCAAAAATGAAAAGAAAAATGATTGTCTAGCTACAGATATAATTGTGGGCACGCCTTTTTCTACTAGATACATAGCATGTAATTAACTAGTCATTTCACAGTCTATCAACTAACTAATCATTGAATTTCAAAACTGAATGAATTAGCAGTAGATGGTAGATCTAGATCGCATGGCTCCTTTATTATTTTGCATTTAAAGTTTACTTCCTTACCACCATCCTCAATCAAAGACATTGAGCTTGAATACCAGAGAATATAATGTGACGATAAACGATAATTAAATATATTCAACAACCTTAAAGTCAAAAGGTTGGATTTTTTATGACTCTCAACTAAGGTTGAAATTTGTCAGACAAAAATACTCAAAACCGACCTTCCATCCTGCTGGTAGTGAAAGAATTTGTAGATTAATTTTATATTTTTTAAATAAAAAAGATTCAAAATTGAAACCATGGGTCACATGATACAGCTCAGATAGTGTCCTTGATGTCTTTGACAGCATCATATACTTGATAAAAGTCCATGGGTGTCACTTTCTTGCTTCTTTTATCATCTCACTGAAACAGAGAGAGAGAGAGAGAGAGTGGGCAGGGCATGCATTCTGAGTTTTTTTTTTCATTTGCTTTGAGTTTGTGATCTCATTCTCTCCTGATAAAAACCCATTTCTTCATTTGAAATGTCTTTTTCAAAATAGCAGTCTAACTTGTAGCTATTATCTAAATTTCAATCATGCTCAAATCTTTTTCTGGTTCAGAATCACTGTCAACTGAAAACACCTTTAGCTTTCGTTGTTCCATCCTGTTTGATTGGTGGGTGAGCCCAACATATACATCCATACATACATACGTGTTGTTATCTTTTCACTAGTCTATGTATCATCTACATGTATATATATATATATGTGTGTGTGTGTGCGCTTCACATTCACATTTAGGTCATACACTTCATTAAGAAAAATTCTTCCATTTTGTCCACTTCACCTAGCAAAAGATACCATTATACAAACGCACACACACGCATGTACGCATTATATGTAGTACACTTAGATTTTCTCCATCGCTTAGTCGTGCAATTTTTATCTTGAGACTTAAATCATGTATGGAACACTTTATGCTAGTGTGCTTTTTATGTAGAAAATTCCTTCTCAAAATTCAGAAAGATTAATAAATGATTGAACCAAATATGTAGAATGAAGAGAAGTGGGTTGTTAGGATCAAGGGCTTATCACTGTGCCAAAAACTATAGTTGTTAGCAAGGACGCAACTCTCTTTTCTTAACCCATAGTAGAGCAAACGTCCAAGCGTTATGATTCGACTATGACTTGGCCTCATACCTGGGCCTCTGCCATGAGACAATTGATGCCACACTTTGACTAACAATCTCCCCCTCAGCAATTGTCCTGCTGGGAATCGAACCCTTGACCTTGGCTCTGATACCAATTGTTAGGATCACGCGCTTACCACTAGGCCAAAAGGTAGAACTATTAGCAAGAACGCAACTCTCTTTCTTTAATCCAGAGTAGAGCAAACGTCCAAGCGTCATGATTCGGCTATAACTTGGCCTCATACCTGGACCTACACCGTGAGACAATTGATGTCACATTTTGACTACCATGGTATATGTGTTTGTGAAAATAGAAGAGATATGATATATCATGATGGTTCTATATCCTAAAATAAACAAGACGTTATGGTCCAGAATTTTTAAAAAATATTGGTCTTTCCTAAAGTGTGATTGATTCATGAGAATACATGAGTACTGATTGATCCTCATGGATCAATATTTTTCTTTTTCTTTTATTTTCTTTCCCCACCCTCCATGCTCCATGATCCATGCCCTTTATAATTTTTCCATCACAGCAAAATTTGTCAAGGCTTTTCGAAAGTGGTTGAGTGATTGTATTCTCTCAATCTCTTCTGGCTGTCCCTCTCTTTTCAATATTTTTTTTCTTTTCTTTAATTAATTTCTTCCATCGATCTTACATATTAAACGTGGAATTTGAACTCTCTCAATCAATCTGGTTACTCCGTGTACAAGTAGTTGTTTTCAACCTTAATAGTTCCATTCTTGTCATTTATTCTTGTCCACGACATATACCATTATTTTCTCTGTTAAGTGTTAACGCCTTATGCTTTGCTTTTCTGTCAGTCTCCCATTTCTATTCTAACCATCTAAGGAGAGGTTACGTCAACAAACAACGCATTCCATCAATCAAACTATACGTTTAACTCCATCTCAATAATGCCTTTTATTCTTCTAACTTAAACGCGTTATATATCTTTTTTTTTTTGGGCAATAAACGCGTTATATATCTAATGCATGCGTTCCATGAGTTATAGTGTCACTTTTTAATATGTCAAAGGGTCATTTTGGTCCTAAATATTGATAAAATGTTTCATTTTAGTCCCAAACTATTGAATTTGGTTATATTTCTCTCGTCTCTCATTTCAAATTCAAAGAAATTGTTAAGACGAACTAGTAGCTCTAAGTTCGACGCATTTGAATTTGAATTTGAAACGAGAGAGATATGATCAACTTTGCTTGTCTGGCCATAAAACAAGAGGTTTATTTTTAGGACTGATTTGACCTTGTTTGCTGACGGTCCCAACTGGATAAAGAAAGTAATCTACGAGAATAATACGTAGCTCTAAACTCGTCATGTTTGAACTTGAAATAAGCCATATTCAATAGGTGGGACTAAAATGAAACATTTTGCAAACATTTAGGACCAATTTAAACATTTTGAAACATAATGGACCAAAATGAACATTAGGGCATACATTTAGGACCAAAATGAATCTTTAGCCCTTTTTAATATAATAATTCTTGAAATTAAAAGATAGTTCAAAATAAGGACGATGGGCCTTGGGCCTTAGCTGCAATCAAGCAAGTTGGGCCTTGGAATTAATCACGCGACAGTAAGGAGCTATCTTCTATGGAAACCGCCGCTAAAGTGTCGGCCCACTAACGCTATAGGATGGCAACGATCTTCATCCAAGGCCCAATAAAGATTTTTGGGCCAGGCCCACAGCAGAAACTGAAGGTTCTACAAACTACAAAGAATATTTAGGCCGAAGTACAGTTTTGGTCCCATAAATTTTGCTTATGTCTCAATTTGGTCATATAACTTTTTTTGTTGCACTTTTGGTCCTATATTTTTCTTTAGGTTTCAGATTTAATCCCGTGTTGCACTTATGGTCTCATATCTTTGGGTCAGATTGCAGAATTGGTTTCATATCTTTTGGTCATATTGTAGAATTGATTCTATATATTTGGGTCAAGTGCATAATTAGTCTCATATATTTGAACCAGATGTGACTGACAGTAAAACTTTTTGTAAAGATTTGAGACCAATTCTGTATCCTGATCAAAAGATATGAGACTAAAAGTTTTATGAGATCAAATCTGTAACCTTTTGTAAAGATATGAGACCAAAAGTGTGACAAACAAAGTTATGAGACCAAATTGAGACTTTAGCAAAAATTATGGGACCATAAGTATACTTTGACCTAATATTTATTTAGGGATTGTGAAGGTCTATTAATTATCGTAGACCGCGCCACAGGGTACACACTGTACACATACACTTTATTCGTATTCGTATGTATTTCTATACGTCTATACGCTGCTCCTAAGTGGGCGGGAAGCAGTTCGTTCCCTCCTTGAAGGCATTCCATTTCTTCTCTCCAAAAAGCCTAAAACCTCTTTCTGAGTTCCACAATTTCATCTGCCGTACAAGAACACAATGGGTATTAAGGTATCAATTTATTTTCAATTTTCATCATCGTCTTCTCAACTCTTATGCAATTTCTGATTCGTTTTGAAATTGATTCCACTCTTGCAAATTTTGGATGAGGGTTGTTTTTAGGGTTTAACGAAGCTTTTAGCGGACAATGCCCCGAAATGCATGAAGGAGTATAAATTTGAGAGCTATTTTGGCCGCAAAATTGCCGTTGACGCCAGTATGAGCATCTACCAGTTCCTAGTCCGTATTCTTCACCTTTCTCCCTCGTGTTACCATAAGTCTTTAAGACTTTTCTAGGATGCAGTAAAGCTTTAATGATGTGTGTCTTTTGATTTGGTGCAGATTGTCGTCGGAAGAAGTGGGACAGAGATGCTCACGAATGAGGCTGGTGAAGTTACTAGGTTACCTTTTTTAGAAATTCTTCTTAATGAAAAATCCAGTTTCTAATGAGGATTGATTTTATTTAGTTTTTCTGTGTATAGTCTGTTTTATGTATGGTGGTTTTTATCTTGGTTGATTTTACAGTCATTTGCAAGGCATGTTTTCTCGGACAATCAGACTTCTAGAAGCTGGAATGAAGCCAGTGTAAGCAGATTGTTTTGCCTTTTCTTACGTTGGAACCTTCATTTTGTTCATTAGCTCGTGTCCCTCTTATGATTTTATGATGCTTTTGTCCAGCTATGTATTTGATGGGCAGCCACCTGATTTGAAGAAACAAGAGCTGGCCAAACGGTAATATTTGTGGACGTTCTGTAATTTTTGGGGATTTACTAATTTCTGTGTTCTACTTTCTAACTTTCCGTTTTCATTAATTAAAATTTTAAAAAATGTGGTTTTCTTAATAATATGTTTTCAATACTAAATTTGATAACAGTTACTCAAAGAGGGCTGATGCTACTGAGGATTTGTCTGAAGCCATGGAGGTTCATCCATACTTTAATATTTTTCCTTTGGTTTTCTTTTGTGTAGTTTCTTTTGCTTATTTACATGGCTACTTGTCATTTCAGACTGGCAATAAGGAAGACATTGAGAAATTTAGCAAACGAACTGTGAAGGTGGGTCTTTATTCGATTTATCATTCCTTCTGTGGAAGTCCTCATCACCAAAAAATTCAGCACTGTTTTTTTAGGCATGACCTGACTACCATGCCTTTTTATGCAATAAGTTCAAGCATGGATAGAAGCACATCTTTTTTTGAATTCTGTTGAATGTTGAGGCCTTAGCTTCCTTACCCTTGCAGGTGACAAAGCAGCATAATGAAGATTGCAAAAAACTTTTAAGACTCATGGGAGTTCCTGTGATTGAGGTGATATTAGTATATTACACTACTTAAGCCTCTATTAAATTATATATATATATATATCTTTGTTATTAATTATACCATCTTGCTGAGACCTTGGTTTCCACAGGCTCCCTCAGAAGCAGAGGCACAATGTGCTGCACTTTGCAAGTCAGGAAAGGCAAGTTCTGATCTGCTGTCTGCCTCTATATATTCCTGAACAGGCTTCATAATAACTGACTTTGTGAATACTAAAATTATTGATAAGGACTAAGGACTATGGATATAATATGTATATATGTATTATTGTATTTATTGTTCAAATTTTATTTTCAAAACGTTTGCATGGTAAAAACCTTCTAGAGAATTTATGTTGAACATTTATATATTATAGGTCTATGCAGTGGCTTCAGAAGACATGGACTCTTTAACCTTTGGTGCTCCTAAATTTCTTCGCCATTTAATGGATCCTAGCTCAAAGAAAATCCCAGTCATGGAATTTGAAGTTGCAAAGGTCCTGAAAACTTTTAATACCTGTGGCATAATTATTGTTTGATCAGCACAATCTGATATTTCTCTTGCTTTAGATTTTGGAGGAGCTAAGTCTCACCATGGATCAATTCATCGACTTATGTATTCTTTCTGGGTGTGATTATTGCGATAGCATTCGAGGTAATTTTTCTTACACTTTCATCCATGTGATTCTACTTCTAGGGTCCAGAGTCAGATTTATGACTACCATATGATCATGTGCTGCAGGGATTGGGGGGCAGACTGCCTTGAAACTCATACGTCAACATGGTTCTATAGAGAATATCTTGGAGAACATAAACAAAGAGAGGTTTTTCTAATTCTTCATGACAAGAATATACTTGTTTTTTATATGCTGGGAATTGTGACAAAGCATGTAAAATAAGACAACATTCACACACACACACACACACAAATATATATATATATATATATATATTGCTAGTCAGACACCTTGACTCAGTTTTTTTGGACTTTTCAAGTTTGCTGATGATTTCACTTATATCATATTCATTATGTTCCTTTTTGTGGTTCATATCAGATCAATGCTCTATGTATTGCAAGAAGATTGTTGTAGCTTACAAACTCCTAGATGTTATCTTGTAAAAATACTTGATTCATGAAATTGTGCTGTTGGTCTTTCATCGTTAATAATACTGATGCATACAGTACATTCATTCAGGTACCAGATACCAGATGATTGGCCATATAAGGAAGCTCGGAAACTTTTTATAGAACCATTAGTCTTAACTGAAGAAGAGGAACTCGATCTGAAGTGGAGTTCTCCAGATGAAGAAGTAGTGATACACATAAATATAACATTCTTAGATATGCTAATTCTATGCATGAATAAATCTTTATATATTCGTATAGTGTTTTTAGTTAATATGAAGATAACTAGATTACATTATGCTGCCTTTCTCACAGGGTTTAATTTCATTTCTGGTGAACGAGAATGGTTTCAATGCTGATAGGGTGACGAAGGTGTGTAGGCTCAAATGCTTTCCGTGTGGCCCCGTTGAATAGCATTTCAATTTTCAAACTACCTCACAATTAATCTCTTTTATGATTTCTATATCCATTTCAGGCAATAGAAAAGATTAAAGCAGCAAAGAACAAGTCATCACAGGGCCGGTAAATGGTTTCTTTCCCAAGGGACACGAGTGTTACACCTTTTTCCCCCCTCTTGGGCCAGTAATACTAATTTCTCCTCTCCCTCTTTCTGTGTCTGACAGGTTAGAATCCTTTTTTAAGCCTGTAGTGAATCCATCTGCACCGATTAAACGGAAGGTATGTTTCTGCTAAATCCATCATTTACCTTACCACCATTTATTTGTCTTGGATGATTGAGAAATGCCTGAAAAATACCTTTCCAAAATATTTAAATTGAAAGTTAGATAGATATAATTTCTTTGGTTATATGGCAAGCTTTTGTCAGTAGATATTTTATTATTCGCAAAATTCCTTCATATTTACCAGAGATTGTAAAGCTGATTTGCTAGCAAAACTTTGGCTATACTTAATGACAGGAAAACAAATGCATGCTTAGAGTTTTCATACCAGCAATGTATTATAATATGTTTTCTTTACAACTTTCTGTGGTTATTGGCACGTCGTCGTGTTGATCTTGCCTATTTATAATCTGGGTTCCAAGAACTTTGTGCTGTTATCTTGAGCCTTCTGCTTATGTGCCTGAAGCTGAACAACTTCAATTAACCTTTCACATCCAGTCTGTGCTTCCGCATATTCTACTTTCCAGTTTCTGCTAACTAACATAGAAGTACCAAGAGCTAATCCCATTTTGATTGTGTACAAACCATGCATTATAATATTTAATAGTTACAAATAGAAATAGTCCTATATTTGGTATATACTAGTGAACACTAGAATGATATGCTTCTACGCTCCTCAGTCAGCATCAAGAAGTCACTAAATGTATACCCAGCCTTACTGCCACATGGGAAGGGGGGTGGTCTTGATTGAGCTGTAGTGGTACGCCAAGTACTCCATAATAAATTATTCATGTCCTGACATTTTTATCCTTTCTTTGTTCTTTTTTCTACTTAACAGGAAACGCCAGAGAACACTGCCAAGGGGAATAACAAAAAGGCCAAGGGTGGTTTTGGTAAAAAGAAGAAATAGTTGACTGTCACTCCAAAAAAAAGAAGGGACATAGCCATTTGGTCTTGTGATTAGGTTAGAGTTTCTGGCCCATCTTCCATTTCTGATGCTATCTGTTCATTTCTTTCCTATTATCGTGATTCTGCCTTTACGTGCACATGCCTAATTTCATTTCGTTGGTACAAGAATGGAATTGGAAACTACTCAGTAATACTCTGTTGAACTATCTGTTTTTTTTTTTGGTTGTTTGTTTGGTTGTTGAACTATCTGTGTTTTACAGTTTGTACGAGGGAGAATCAGTCTCTGCTGTAACGAAGTGCAATCTTCCTCCTCGAAATTGTAACATATATGTAATGCGAGCATATGGTGTAGATTTGTGGATTTCGACTTGGCTAATCTGGCACTTCTGATTCTGTCTTCCAACCATAACTTCAAATGCACTACGTTAATTTTGGTTATTTAATCCTTTCAATCAAATGTGCCATTGAACCTTATTTAAATTTTGGTTTTCTCATCTTGCCTTCTATAATACTCTATTTTAATCTCTTTTCTTTTCTGGAGAAACACTCATCATGCATGCAAGTATAGCTGTAATTGCTTGTGTTCAATTCAAAGCCCCCATTTTCATTAACATGTAATCTAGCCCCATCGTTTGTCATTAAAATACATGACAGGCAATAGTACAACGTGAAGGTTGGTACATGTTATGCGTTTCAATATCAATATCGGGTAAAGTAGAAAGGAAAATGTCATTGACAATCATTATCATTCAGCTGTAACCATAATAGCTAATTGAACAAACGTACTCACCTACAAGCAATTAGTGTCTCAGTTATTATTGAATATTCCATACAAACTAATTTGGCGTATAGTTAGGATTCGGAATGGCAGAAACCAAACTGGAAAGCACCGTTATTGGTGCCTAGTTAATTTGTATGGGTATCATCAATTGCAAATTAAAGTGGAGTATTGTAATTAAGACTAGTAGTTAGGGGAGTTAATTGAAATATTCCTCCATTTTGCTAAGTATATCATCAATTTCCTTGTAGTGATAATGAAGTGAGGAAGCTGGAGTGTAACGAGTATTAAATATATCATGCTGCTATATAAGAGACAAACTGAAATAAACAAGTTTATGTAATCTCTCTATAAGTGGAAGTTGCTTATTTTGAATTTAGATAATTATTTTCTTTATCTTCAATCAATGTTATTAAAATCGAATCCGAGAGCAACCCAGATAGACCTTCGAGTCACGAGTTGATTGGTTCAATCGGTTGGACCGACGATTGATCCGGATGACGTCATAAATATATAAATACAATAAATATTAATAAAATATAACTTGCTTCCGCATATTCTACTTTCCAGTTTCTGCTAACTAACATAGAAGTACCAAGAGCTAATCCCATTATGATTGTGTACAAACCATGCATTATAATATTTAATAATTATATTTGGTATATACTAGTGAATACTAGAGTCATATGCTTCTACGCTCCTCAGTTGAATTGGATGAAAAAAATGGTGAAAATTGATTGGTTTTGAAAACAAATATGAAATGTAGAAATTCTTTAAAAAAAATTCATGAAAAAAATACTATATCATAAAAAAATAATTATATCATAATTAAAATTTTTAAATAACATTAGTAAATTCATGAGAAAAATATTATTTTATAATACAATGTCTATAATTCTCAAAATAATAAAATTGTTTAAAAAAGTCTCACTCAAAACACAACTGAAATAATTCTTAGTGGCAAAGATGAAAAGTGGCAAGGGTTTGTTGAGAAAAAATTAATTATGGGTAATAAAGTAATTTTGGATGAGCAAAAATAATCCCATGTCATGAGATTAGATTAATCTCACCCCCTAAAATGAGATTAAATTTGAGCCATTTCATGGGATTAAGGTATTTCCGAGACTAATTTTTTAATCTGTGTACCAAACGCATGCGGGATTAGTCTATGTCGGAGCTCATAATTATTGTCACGCCTAAATAAAAGTTTTGAGGCCACCTTTTTATATAAATAAACATATTGGGCATTCAAAATAAAATAAGAATTTTGAGTTGTCAAAGTCTTAATTTTAAATTCCCAAAAGGAAAAAAAGGAGAGTCTCAAAATAAATAAAATAAAATAAATAGTTAAAAAATAAAGATCAAAAACAAAATTAAAAAAATAGAAAAAAAAAAGAAAGGCGAGGAAATGTTAAAAGTGGCATAAATGGGATTTGAATCCAAAGCTTTAACCATTTGGGTTAAAGCCTATTTCTTGTTAATGCCATGTATCAAGTTCAATTTAAGGAAGTTTTAGAATGATTAATTCATCAACTCTTCCTAAGCAACACACATGAAAGGAAATTTCCAATAATGAAACATGAAAACTAGCAAAAAGGAAGTTACTTGGGAATCAATTTTCATCATATTGAATTTTGGATTTGACTCTAACCAATTCTAAATTTCAGATTTTTAATATCAATTTTTAATTATGATTGATTGAGTGATTTCATCAAAAAAATTAATTATAATTAAAAGGATTGAATCGGAACAATTTTTTTAAATATAGTGAAGGATTAAACTGAAACGTTTTTTTTTTTTTTT
>QANZ01043121.1:271832-303971 GCA_003254925.1 Chamaecrista fasciculata
AACAAAGAGTTGTAAAATGACAAAGATGAAAAGTGACCGGGGTTTGTAGAGAAAGAATTAATTAATTAGAGGAAATTAATTAGGGGTAATAAAATAATTTTGGATGGGAAAAATAATCCCATGTCATGGGATTAGACTAATCCCACCCCCTAGGGTGGGATTAGAAAATAGCTATTTTAGGAAATTATCCTATTCCTGGGAATACAATATTCCCGGGACTAATTTTTCAATCCGCGTACCAAACTCGGGATTACTCTAGTCCGGAGCTCATAATCCCGGGACTATTTTTTCAATCCGTGTACCAAACGCCTCCTATAAGGAATAACGCCGTTCATGAGAACTGAAAGATACTAATTAGCCTTACAACTAGGAAACGAGGGAAAAGCCAAAGTGGGAAATCATCAATTGAAGTTTGCAACTTTAAATGCACTACGTTAATTTTGGTTATTTAATCCTTTTAATCATATGAATGTGCCATTGGACCTTATTTAAATTTTGGTTTTCTCATCTTGCCTTCTATAATACTCTATTTTAATCTCTTTTCTTTTGTGGAGAAATACTCATCATGCATGCAAGTATAGCTGTAATTGCTTGTGTTCAATTCAAAGCCCTCATGTAATCTAGCATTCTAGCCCCATCGTTTGTCATTAGAATCTAATTAAATAATAATAATGAACACGTAAAAAGAGTAAATGATTGTTTTTGTCAGTTAAAATACATGAGAGGCAATAGTACAACGTGAAGGTTGGTACATGTTATGCGTTTCAATATTAATATCGGATAAAGTAGAAAGGTACATGTCCTCGACAATCATTATCATTCAGCTGTAACCATAATAGCTAATTGAACAAACGTAGTCACCTACAAGCAATTAGTGTCTCCATTATTATTGAATCAATATCCATACAAACTAATTTGGCGTATAGTTAGGATTGGGAATGGCAGAAACCAAAATGGAAAGCACCGTTATTGGTGCCTAGTTAATGTGTATGGGTATCATCAATTGCAAATTGAAGTGGAGTAGTTATAATTAAGAATAGTAGTTAGGGTAGTTAATTGAAATATTCCGCCATTTTGCTAAGTATATCATGAATTTCCTTGTAGTGATAATGAAATGAGGAAGCTGGAGTGTAACGAGTATTGAGTATATCATGCTATAAAAGAGACAAACTGGAATAAACAAGTGAATTATTTTGAATTTAGATAATTGTTGTCTTTTATCTTCAATTGAATTCAACTACCATCATAATTATCAAACACGTTTGCATTGGATGTCGCCTCTTTGAGAGGTCCGTTTGTTGTTATAAATAGCAAGCGAAGGGAGACAAAAATGAGTCAATCTCTATTATTCTCTAATTCCATAGGATACAAGAATCTTGTATTTATGTGTATCCTTACTTTCAATTTAAATCAAACATTGAAAACAAAATATTGAAACGATAAGGCCATATAATTAGGAGCTAATTAAAATATTATTTTACTATACATGTGGTCGAAACTTGTTAGATCTAGTGACCTACACTCAGCGGAGATGAAAAGCCACATGCTTTAATTTTCACTATCAAATATCAGTATCGTAGATATCATCTTCAACAATCTTGATCGTCCAGTTGTAATCATAATAGCTTAACCATAATTAAAATGCATGTTTTACACTTCAATCCTCACCACAAAATCTGATGCAAACCATTGAACCTTCCACACCAAACCCTTTGAATCCATAACTCCACTTTAAACCATAAACTCTCCTAAATCGAAAACTCCAACAAATTTTTACACCATAAATCTTTAATTCGCCATACTCTGACATTCTAAAACACAAATCAGAGGGGGAACACAAATCAGAGGGGGAACGTTAACTGGACACGAAAATGCATAGACTATTGAAGAGCAAAAACCGACGAAGGGGGATGAGTTTTGGAAAGTATTTTCCAATATGTGATGTATGAAGGAGGAGTGAGAATGATGAATAGGCTTTTAGTTCATATATATTGTAATTATTTTATTAGTGTTTCCTGACTGTTTTGTAGTTGGTATTACTTGTTTGTGATACTCAAATTGACCATAGTGAGAAGGAGACACTACAAGAAAACAGGTGATTTGTGACGGAAAAATCCGTCACAAAATGTGGAAATTCCGTTACAAATCACGTTTGTGACGGAATTTGTAACGGAAATTTCCGTCACAAAACATGGCGTCGCTAATCTAATTTGTAACGAACTTTATATTTTGTCACAATTTGTGACGGAATTTGTGACGGAATATATCCGTCTCAAGTTGCGACGGACATATCCGTCTCAAATTTGTGACGGACTTTCCGTCACAAATTCTGTCACAATTTTGTGACGGGCCATGTTCTGTCTCAAATTTGCCACACCCATTTTTGTGACAGAGTAATTTTCGTTACAAATTCCGTCACAAATTTGTCAAAATTTTGTAATATTCTCCTCGTATTTATTACTTTCTCAAGTTTTGATATAAATTTTTATTACTGATTAATTTTTACTAATTATATATTTTGTAATTCTATTATATATATTAAACTTTGCAACACAATTAATCTTCAATAACAATTTTATATATCATTCAACAAATTCAAAGTACACATAAGAAGAATCAAGAATATAGTTTTGGAATTGTTTTGCATGATTCATTACTAAATTATACATTGGAAGACATTTTTTTGTCCAAGTGCAAAAAGCCTTAAACCCTAGGATCAAAATAAAATAATACTCTTCTCTTTGTTATGCTTCTGACTTCATCTTCATGAGTGTAATAGCACTGAAAGAATCAAAGGTAGCTAGCTAGCTTTGTTGAAACCTGAAAGTTCCAATAATCATAAATTCAATTAGTGAAAATATAGACATAGAAGTGAAATTGTGGTTACAAGAAAGATAATCACATATAGAAATAGTTATATATGTATAAAAAAGGTTGTACGGAAGATCATGGTTAAAAATGGATGCCCAAACAATTAAGAAATATACAATTGCATGATTCAACAATTTGGACATAGCAAGAAAGATAAAAACATGCATGGCAAGAAACTATGGCATTAACTGTAGATTTAAAAAGAAAATAAGCTAAATACCTCCAGAGCAATCTCAAATACAGCATCCTTAAACTTAAGCATCCACATCCAACTCTCCTCTACCCACCTCTCCACCTTAGCATATTGTTGATACTGTTCAGATTTTCCAAAGTAGTGTGAGTAGCCTATTACAAACCAAAATCAGGGAAATAGGAAAGAAAATGTGACAAAGACAAAAGAAAACTCCAAGTTTAATTTGAACAAATCAAAGGTCTTAATTTCATGACAGTATTGGAATAAAATTTGAGCAAAAGTTTTATAACAAGTCACAAGCCTTAAATGAAGAATGAAGGTCTAAGGTAATCCAATAACAAGACACAAGCATCTTTATGAAAGAAAATGAACTAAGATCTAGAAACAAGAAGTAAGCTTCAAGAAATAATGCAAGTCCATTATGAAGGAGAAGATGAGAAGTGTAACTTATCTCCTATCCCTTCTATCTTCCCCTGCATTTTTTATCCCCCCTTGTCCAATTTCTGCTGCAGATGAGAAAATTAGATGCCTGAACTAACAATCATATTTGGATTCTTCAATTTTTTTTAGAATTGTCAGCACATCAGTTCATTGCAACTGTTGGCATATCCCTTGTATCTTGTGAGTGAGTAGAAGCCAAAAGTCTGAAACCCATATGACTATTATCAAGAAACAAAGCCTTCACCAACATTTACCCGATGACAGTATACTCCATGCTAGCATAACCCTTACTTCTGGACTTTAACTGGTCAAAGAAATCACCAACCATCTGAAAAATAGATATCCAAACAAAGCACGACACAAAAGGGCCAAAATAATCAAATTGAGGTACAAAAAGAGTTTTTAGGGTGTTTTGACAAAAACTGAAAACAAGAGATTACCTCTGCCAGTGGTAATTCGTAGGAGATTGATGCTCTATTTTCAGCAATAAATTTCATTTCTTTAAATTGCCCTCTTCTGTCTTGTGCCAGTTCCATAAGTGGACCAATGTAATCCTTTGGCGTAAGCATCTCAATCTGTACACATTACATCAAAATAAAATACCATAAATCTTGTAGTACTAAAAGGTTAACATGCTCATCCTGGATTACTCTGAATACTATGCAGTGATATAGACTTTAACATGCTCATCCTGGATTACTTTATACTCCAAAAAAATATATATACTTTATAATGCATAATAAGTAACCTTAACAAATGGCTCCTCAATTGACTTCCTTTTTCCAGGTTCAGGTAGTAAAGATGGGTTTGAGCATTCAACCTTCAATAATAGAGATTGATAGAGTGATGTATCAATACAATGTCTATCTAGAAAATACAGAGGGCATCCAATTTGAATAAATAATTTGCTAATGAAACATAAATCATGGAAAGTGAGTTTAGGATTGAGAAGAAATTACAGTATCACCATTTACACAGTTCACTCTGTATACAACACTTGGAGCTGTTGTTATCAGGCTCAAATTGTATTCTCTCTCAAGTCTTTCCTGCAATGAAAAGCATTTATGTGGTCATTTCCAGGTTCAGGGAGTAAACATGGGTTTGAATCCAACCTTGATGCTAGAATAAATTCTAACCTGAACAATTTCCATATGGAGAAGCCCAAGAAACCCACATCTAAAGCCAAATCCCATCGCACTTGAGGTCTCAGGTTCAAACTGCAATCCAGATAACATAAAAAAACTATCAGGATCAGTAATTAATCCTACCAATATCAAGCTAGACTGTCAGAAAATTATATATTAAGAAGAATTCAAAACTACAATAGCTGCTAAATTCATGGCAAAAACATTGGATGTGAAGCAAGATCATGCATGTAGATTGCCCAAAGTAAAATTCAAGTAAGCTACATACCAGATTGGCATGCATTCTTCACCATGAAAAAAAAATGACTATAATGGCTGAATAGTCAAAATTAAACAGCTTACAGAAAAGGAGAACTGATTAAAATTATTTTCACATCAAACAAGAAATGAAAAAATAAAGCATAAACCATACTTAGATTAAGAAATGGCTTACAAAAAGACATAAATCATGAACCCTTTCCATGAGTACATGCACACAAGCATCAACAGTTATAAAGATTAAAAGCCAAATATTTTCATGTTATTTATCACGTCAATCATTTACCTTCAGTGCAGCATCATTGAGTTGTAGCTTCTCAAGTGCATCACGTAGCTCAGGAAATCTGACAACAATGTGGATGAGAGTAATTAATTCCAGGGACATGAAAGTTCATAAACCCATAATTTTGTCATGGAATGGCAAAAGAGAGCAAGAAGAGATAATTACTGGTCCGCATCAACAGGAAATAGGCCACAAAACACCATTGGAGTGGCTTCCTNCTAGCAAAGTTGTGGGGTGTTGGATTGATTGGATCGTCAACAGCACTGGTGAAAGTGACCGGAGTTTCTCAAAAACTATGGCGAAAGAAGATCGCTTGGTGCGATGGTTGCCTCCTCCTCCTTGTGGCCTTCATTAATACTGATCACAGCACTCTGCGAGTCAGACTCCAAGATCACCATCCTGAAGCCCAGTGACCAAGCAAGGAGGAGCCCAATGACCCTCTAGAATCCCCCATAGCTCAGCCTCAAACACACCACAAGAACCGATTTTTCTAGCAAAACCACTTACCCAAACACCATTCTCCTTCCTAATCACACCACCACAAGCAACCAGATTCTTTCCATTGCAAACCTCACCATCACTGTTAAAAGGGGGTGGTGGCTCAATTTTGCGCCTGATTTCTAGAATGATGAGAAGAGATTAGCATGTTATTGTTCAGCACACGCTGTGAGAAGGCAACCATGTGGCTGATTGTATTGCGATTTTGGGCTTGGGCCTTGAGTTTGATAGGAAAGTTTGGGATGCTCCTCCAGCTAAAGTAAGGATCATTTTGTATGACAATCTTATAGGGACTCTTGTCCCTCGTGGCTTTTAGTTTCTTTCTTGTGTTTTGTTTCTTTGGTTCTTGGCTTTTTGCCTCGTTTTGTAACCAAAAAAAAGTTAACATATTTTCATCCTTTTTTTATGGGAAAACACATATTTTCGTCTCTTAACCGCTGATATAATAAATGATAATGGGGATTATTTACTATTTAGTATTTAATAAACATTAAAATGAAAAGATTTAAAAATTTTAGCATTAAATTTAACTGGCAGAAGAGATGTGGAAGTGGAATTCCTTTTCCAATAAAAAATAAGGGTAAATTACACTTTGGTACCTTATGGTTTGATCCTATTTCACTTTGGTACCCTGTGGTATTCTCCATTAACACTTCGGTACCCTTTGGGATTATTTTGTAATTTTAACCATAACAAATTTTGTAAAAATTACATATTGACCCTAAAATTTTTTTAAAGTTTTCATTTTAGTCTCTAGATAATATGTATCTAGGGACCTATTTGTAATTTTTTGAAAATTTTTTGGGGTCAATATGTAATTTTTACAAAATTTGTTATGGTTAAAATTACAAAATAACTCCAAAGGGTACCGAAGTGTTAATGGAGAATACCACAGGGTACCAAAGTGTCANTTTTTATTATAAAAACAAAAAAAAATATTATTTTTAAAAGGTTAAAGTATAAAATTGGTCCCATGTTTTTTGTTCAATTCTCAATTTGGTCCTGTATTGTTTTTGTTGCACTTGTGATCTCATATCTTTGCAAAAAAATTCATTGTTTGTTTCACTTGACCCAAAGATACGAGACCAATTCTGCACATGACCTAAAGATATATGACCAATTTTGCACCAAACCCAAAGATATAAAGCCAATTTTGCACTTAACCCAAAGATATGAGACCAAATTAAAACCTAACTCAAAGATATAAGACTAAAAATATATATAAAAAAAAAAGATGTTAGACCAAATTAAAAACTAAGCAAAATATATAAGACTAAATTCACACTTTAGCCTTTTTAAAATAACATTTAGGTCAAAGTACAAATTTGGTTCTATACCTTTTACTGAGTTACCAATTTAGTCCTGATTTTGTTGTTGTTGCACTTTTGATCTTATATCTTTATAAAATGTCCCAATTTTGGTCCTATATCATTTTTGGTCCAATATTTTTTAGTCAGATTACAAAATTGGTTTCATATCTTTGTAAAATGATCAACCTTTACTTGATCATTTTGTAAAGATACGAGACCACTTCTGAATCTGATTCAAAGATATGTGACCAAATCTGCAACAAAAAAAGATACGAGACTAAATTGGAAACTAACCAAAGATATGAGACCAAAAGTGCAACAAAAAATATATAGGACCATATTAAGAACTTAGCAAAATATATGATACCAAATTTACCGTTTAGCCTAATATTTATAAATTATTTATCTTATATTATATGGCTCCACTCCTTTCTGGTCGTCCATGTTTAAAACTATAGTCTATGAAATTAAAAATAAGAAAAAATTTACTATTTGGTTTCTATTTCTTTACTAAATTAACAATTTAGTCCTTTATTTATTTTACATAGCACGCAAAGCCCCAGTAAATTATATCATGGTATATAGAGCTAAAAATAGTAACGACTAATGAGAAATGATAAGCATTAGGAGGAGTCGTGTAGAGTTAGATGGGTTAGCTGGGTGATGGTTGATGATTGGTTAGATTTCCACGCGCGCACATGATGACCATTGCACAGTCGCACTCGCACCAACACACACAGTCACACACACTTACCGGAGACACCTTTCTGTCTTTTTACCTTTATTGGAAACCGTCGTGCGAGACGGAATCTTTCCTTTTTTAGTAACTACCTAGTGGTGGGCCCCACACTTCCCTTTATTTAATTATTATTTATTTCTTCGAGCATTAATTTTTTAAAAATATTTCCCTATTAAGTCACTCTCAGTCAAGACAGATAATCAGATACCCCCATCCCTACAGGACCATCAAGGGACAACACATACATCAATATTGCCAAATTCATAACTATATTTAAAAGATAAAACTTATTTTTTGGTTCCTAAATTGTAACTCAGTCAACAATTTAGTCCTTAAATTATAGAAAAATACAAGTCAGTCCCTGAATTTTACACCACCGTCAACCTTTTGATTCCTGAATTGTAGAAAAATATGAACTAGTTCTTGAGTTTTACACCACCGTCAATTTTTTGATTCTTGAATTGTAGGAAAGTATGAATTAGTCCCCGAATTTTACACCACTATGACATTGCCAACATTTTGGTCCCTGAATTGTAAGAAAATATGAACCAACTCAAGGACCAAAAGGTTGACGTCGGTGTAAAATTCAAGGACTGATTCATATTTTCTTACAATTCAAGGACCAAAAGATTGACGATGGTGTAAATTTCAGGGACTGATTCATATTTTCCTATAATTCATAGACCAAAAGATTGATGATGGTTAGAATTCACGGGTTGGTTCATATTTTCCTACAATTCATAGATTTAATCATTGACTCAGTAACAATTCAGGGACAAAAAATAAGTTTTTTCATAAACAAATAATAATAAAGACAAAAGTTGTTGCTATTATTACCTTATATTTATATATATAATTTTTTTTTCAATCACGAGAGGTCCCCTGCATTTATATAATATAAAGACTTGAAAGAGGCATCAAATGTATTATTATTATTTGGGTCCTTCTAACATGTGTCATTGAGGCACATGTTAAAGTTTTTTTTGATTGATCAAGTGAGTTTTCAAACATTAAAAATTATTTTTTAAATGAATTTTTGTATATTTCAAGATATGAGATGCTCTACTAACCAATCAGAATAAACCTTAAAATGTACCCTAAGAACACATGTTAGATAAATCCTTATTATTTTTCCTAAAAAAATTGCATTATTTTATAATAATGTATAGTTTTGGGAAGTGGTGGCTTGACGTTTTGTTCAATAATCTAACCATTTCCCTAATCAGTTCACATCCTCTTTTCCTGGAATTGCATACTGACCACTAACTAAATTTAATTAATAATAATAAGTGGATATAATTATAATGCTAAAGGAAGTACTATAATAATGCAATCAAATGTGTTATATTTTAAATTCTTTTTTTTTCGGTACACGAAAGTTTAGGTGAATTTTAAATTCTTTTTTGCACTTACATTATTTGTATACTTCAACATAATTTGAGCATTCAAAAGCGTGTTTATTTATTATTGGCCCAAAAAAGCGTGTTTATTTAAATATTTGATGCTCACTTTTAAATTGTATATATATATATATATAATGGGAAAAAAACCAGTTTTTTTTTTAAAAACAATTTGGTAGTGCTATGAAGTAATTCGCAAACAATTCTCATTTTCTGGTTATGATATTTATTCTCTTTAGTTTAAAAGAAAAAATAAAAATTTAAGGCTTCGTTAAAAAAACACTTAAATTGATTTTTTTGTCTTTGTTAATCAGAAAAATGATAATGTACATTTCAGAAAACTGAGAATTTAAACCCTCTTTATTTAAATCATAGAAGCCTATTATTAGATTTTTTTTGTTACAGGGTTTGTTTACAAAGAGTTTTAATGTTTTATTATTAAATTATTTTAAAATTTATATATTTAAAAAAATATATTTAATTTATTTAATAACTAAATATACATAAATTGTGAGAGATCGATTACACAATCGATGGATTAAAAAATTGAAGTTTTGAACTTAGTCAAAACACCCTTTCGTGCCCCTAACGTTTGCGGTGATTTTCAATTATGGCCCTAACATTTCATTTGTGTCAGTTGTGCCCCCAATGTGAAACGTTAGTTTCAATTATGTCCCCACCCTCGTTAGTGTACCGTTTTTCGAAACTTTTGAGCTTCAATCCATGTTCATTTCAGTTTGTTTTGATAAATGAGTTTATGGGTACTCATTTTCGGCTCCTAAGGATCATTTTGCACATGGAAATTTCGAGAAAAATGCTTCGTTTCGCTACATTTCGTTTTGGTCCTTTTTGGGGTTTATCGGGTCCGATTTTCTTCGGATTTGGGGCTATTTTGAGCTTAATCTTTGAAATTGATCCAATGAATCAAGTTTGTGATGTCCGAAAATTAAAACTCATATGAAATCTAATCAAAACCGAGCTCAAATCGTGCGAAAATGGTTTTTTTTTTGTGGATGATTGAAATTGAGGGCATAATTGAAACTAACGTTTCACATTGGGGGCACAACTGACACAAATGAAACTTTAGGGGCATAACTGAAAATCACTGCAAACGTTAGGGGCACAAAAAGTGTTTTCCCTTGAACTTATATGAGTTCAAGGCTTCAAGCTGAACACTGTGCCATCTTATTTTTATTGATATAATCACGTTACTTTATTATTTGAGTCAAAAATATTAATTAAGGGAGTATGTCACCTGAATATGAAAATTTAACAAAATTTGAGAAACTTATCAAATTGAAAAAAATAATACATCCTACTAAATTTTATATATGGAGATTCTTTTCATTTTTTATCCATTATTTTATATAAACAGAGAAATAGTAGAATAATTGCAAGGAAGATATAATTATATTTGTTTGCTTTTGTTTCCCATAAGTGGATACATGAACCCTACAGAGCAATGTGAATATATATATATATATATATATATATATTATAGAGAGACAAGCAAAAGTGTACTTTTGATACTTTAACTTTAATTTACGTTTCAAATGTATAGTAGTATACTTTAAATTTGACTTGTTTTACTTTATTTCTTTAATTTTAAGAAATTAATAAATAAAAAAAACATAATCTCAAACTTAGTAATATTTTTTATTGAATACATTAATGTTAGGAGTTGAGAAATTTTTGTTTGATATTGGAAAGTTAATGTCACTAAAACTATAGTCTTTAGTTTTGAAAGATTTTGTACCAACGCTAATTAAGTTGACTCTAATACAAGTCAATCATTCAATATTTTGACAAATTAATGAAAGAGTCTACAATATTTATATTTAAGATAAACATTATTTTTTAATAAGTAGAAAATTTAATGGTAAACAATTTGTTAATGATACTAAGACCGGTGATGATTTTCATGTTATAGATCAATATGATCAATTGAATTTTATTTGTTTTTCTAATTCAACAATGTTTATAAATTATTATTCTTTTTTATTATCAGATTAAAATTATTTAATCGATTATAAGTATTGGTTGACTTTTGTGTAAAATGATTTGGCTTAATTCTTGAAAAAAAAAAGGTAAAACCGAGCAGCACAATATATAGCATGTGTATTATGTGACGAAAACAATAGTTACAAAATATATTACTATAATTTCCTAGTATATACTGTTACTAGACATGTAAATTACTTTTTCTTTTCTATAAAAATTATATTGCAAACTGTGTCATTTAGTAGTATTTCAAGATTTATGTATAAGAACAAGTGACAACTTAAAAGTTGGTTCAAGAGAACTTACCTTTGAGTTTCTTTAGAAGAAGACTGCAAGAATGATTCACAGGAGAGGCTCGTATGAATCCACTCTGAAGTTTAAGTTAGAAGTTGTCTAAAATGTGATAATAATGATTTTGAAGAGATAAATGTTTTTTCTCTGTTAAGGTTTTTGAAACATGTACATATATTTACAGGGAGAAAAGTGGAATGTAGTTTATAGTGCTAGGACATATGATCAATGGTGACTGTAATATTAGACAAGTACACTACAATTTAACGAATTTTATTTAGGAGAATCACTATAGACTTTGGGTAAATGGGTAATAAATGAGACTCTCATTTAGGCTATGCTCATATTACAAATGGGTTATTAACCTAAGATATATCACTAAGTTATTTTTCTTTCGTTTTATTAAAAATAAATAAAATGATTGAACAGTTTAATTAATTAAGCTCTTCTTATTTAAGATAACAAAATTTATTATTTTAATAGATATTTTTCAAAGATTAATTACAAAGATTTTCAAATAATAAAAAGAGTAAAAAAGATTAATCCATTTTATGTTTTATTTTATTATATTTTTGAAATTTGACTATAAACAAAATCATTTAATATACATTTTGGAGAAAGCATACTATTTAGTCTCTGAATTTATATTGAAACAAGTAATCAGTCCCTAGATAATCAAAATATATGATTTGGTCCCTAAAATATTTCATTTATTAACTATTTGGTCCACAGTGATGATTTAGTCCTTGAATTTGAACTAATTCTATACTTTTTGGTCCGTGAATTGTACTAAATTAATATTATTTGGTCCCTAAAATTGAAATAATCTTATACTTTTTTATTCCTGAATTTGTATTAAATTAATACTATTTAATCCATAAATTTGAACTAATTTTATACTTTTTACTCCTTAAATTTGACTTAGGGACCAAATTGTTGACAATTACAATGATTCAGGGATTGATTATTAATATATTTTGATTATTCAAAAAATGATTAGTTGATTCAATAAAAATTTATGGACCAAATAATAAGTTTTCTCTACATTTGACCTCTGGCATAATTATATTTTCTCTATTTGATCCTTAATGAATTTCCTCTCATCAACTCATAACCTCACATTTTAATTTTGTTATCAGCATGGGTCCTTATATATAGATTTAACTAACGTGTGACATATTGTCATGGATTAAAGATAAAACTAATGAATAAGTTAAGGAAGAAAGTGAAATTTTAGTTTAATGTAATACGTAACTTTTTTTTTTTTGGAAACTAATGTAATACGTAACTTAAGTAATAAATAAATGGTACAAAATCACACGTGGAGAAGAGCCTACGATTACGTGTGGGGAAAGAGGTCAAATGTGTCTGCAGCGTCCCATCCCATCAATTTTTGGGCCATGCATGCCATGATTGGCTTGAAGAGGAAAGAGAAGGAGCAAACTAAACAAAAAAAGAGGGGTCATTTTGGAATTTTGATATTATTATCGTAGGAATTAGGAATGTTCATTAGATAATTCTAAATAAATTTTGGTTGGAATGTTCAAATTAGTCGTGTTCTTAAATTTATTTTGATTAAAGATAGTTTAGAAGTTTTATATTAGTCGTAAATATTTTTATAGGTGTTCTCTTTTGATCCTGAAAACTATAAAGTTGGATAGAGAAAAATTTAACCTTGAGTTCACGATAAAAATGTCTTGATATTGGTTGTCGACGCTTGAACCTGAAAAGAAAGAAATCACAAGGGATGCCCCTGTGTTTCTTCTTCAATGCTTAAGTCAATATGGAGTGTTTGGAGAATAGAGAGTTTCAAGTGTAACGAGTTTTACCTTTGTTATGGAATACCTTTGCTATTTATACCTTGGGAATCCTTCGATCTATGATTGTACGAGGTTTGGGTTGGTGAGTGATAAGCGCGTGTATGGGGGAGCCTAGCGGGTGGTCCATTAGTCAAATTTGATGTGTCAGGCTTCAGACGACTGATGTTCGAATTGTCGTGCCAGTGTTGGGCTGCTACTTGGTAGGTAAGAGCATTAAATATCATCCATTTGATGCATTTGTTGTGAGACCTCTGTTGGGAAATCAGAGAGCGAGCGCAGAGGAAAAACAAAAAAAACTTTTAAATATGCTAACTCTGTGATTCCTTCCAGGATCCACTAACTATATTTATACCAGTATAGGAAGATGTATACCTAAATTTCAATCGGTAGCTTTTGAATCCGCGAATCTGAGAAGTCCACTGCGAGTGTCCTTCCTCTGCCGGTGATTCACACGAGCAGTTTGGCAGATGCCCAGGTGCTAGCCTCCTTCACTTCTTCCCAAGTGAATACAGGAACTCTATCTACTAATCTTGAATGATCAAGAACAATTCTTGATCCTCAAGAACAAGGTGGCGCAACTCACACACAAAAACCCTAAAACTATAAAGTGCAAGTCGAACTTTCTCTCTCCAAGAAGAAAGTCGACTTTCTTCTCTCAAGTTAGGGTTAGACAAAAATTTTTGACTCTCAAAAATGAACTAGGCGACTTTGCCTTATGTGAGTGTATTTATAATTTCCTCATTCCTAAAATTAGGGAATTACTAATTTAATTAGTGAATCCCTAAAATCTTGAATATTATAATTTCATTAACATTAATATAATTTAGGGAATCCCTAAATCTTGATTTATAATATTACACTAATATTATAATTCAAAACTTAGTAGGCAATTTGAATTTGAATTTCAAGATCAAATCTTGAAACCAAATCTTGATTGCTCAAACCCTATTGGTTGGAATGAGTCATGAGGAATTGATTTTATATTTAAAATATTACCTTTAATATTTAAATCATAAAATCGATTTGCACATATATTTTAAATTCAAAATGCAAGATCAAATCTTGCACTCCAAGATTTAAACCATGCGTCATCCTCATCTTGTTTTTTAAAGGAATTTAATAAATCAAAATAACAACCCTAACTATTAGGAAGTTATAACCAACTTATTTATTCCCTAACAATAATGAATTAAAATATTACCCTAATATCTTTAATTCAAACTTTGAATCTTGAAAGCAAAATCAAATCTTGAATTCAAATTCAAATCTTGATTCTAATTAACAAAACATTTTCATTTATTAAAATCAACAAGCATGAGGCGCCACCCTCACTCCTTGTTATCCTAATATTAGAAGATTTAATAAATCAATAATCTCCTAACTTTTAGGAAGCCTATTTAATTTATTATTCTCTAATATTATAAACAAGAATTTAATTATAAATAGATTAATCAAATTAACTATTTATCAATTAATATATTTAAACTTGTCCAACAAATTTAAATATCATAAACGTAGATATTATTTAAGACAAGATTTCATGTCCTAAGACATTCAACTATGTCTTAAATTGTGTCACCAAAGTGACTCACGAATTAACCCTAATTCGTGTCCCATTACGGCATTTTGATCCTGCTCATGTGTGACCCAGCAGGCCTCACGTGAAGTTGGCAACAAGTCATCTCTATGACTCACAAGTCGAGAGCGGACTCTAGCAAGCCATCACGACTACCCAAAAATACGTGAGTTTATCGCTTTAACGCCAAAACGAGTAAACCTTAGTACCACCTTGTCTTGATCCCGATTGTCACACGATATTTTGGTCATGGATAAGGCGCGGGAAAGTCATCCTTAATCCAAACCATAACTTTCTCGATTCCTTGAGTTAGTCCCATTTCCTTGTGTGGCCACACATTCCTTGGACAGACTCATCGAGGGGCCCAGTTAAATATCTCTCAACTTAATGAGGGACAAAATTCCATCTTGATCAACCACATTCCTCAGCACGGCAAACAACTAAACCTGTACCTAGCCTGTATGGCTACCCTGCTACGGGCAACGTTGGACTAGGCCAAAGTTTAGTATCTACAACGCTAGAATAATCAAGACCTCAGGTCTAAGGGCATTGTGACAGGTGTACAGGAGAGGCCAGCTCATGACTAAAACCCATGCAGGACTCTCCAGGTCGGTCCAGCAACTTGTAACCCTTTACGTATTGCACCATGACTCTCGTGAAGCATCTTTATGCATGTATCTCCATACACCGAAGTCGTGCTGGTCTTAGTTTATTCACATTCCCACATGAATAATCGACCAAGGACAGTTTAGAATAATTACCACATAATTAATCAGGGATTGTTATCATAGTAAACATGCTAATAATATGATAACGACTCAATTTATCATCCATAAATTAGTCAATCAATATGTTGATACATATAAAATGATTGGCCCTAGGGCACAATCTCCATCAACCTCTTAGTCATTTCAGGCATGCTCTCTTGATGGAAGTACACTGCAGCTCGTACAGCTTTGCCTTCGCGAAGTTGCCTTGAGGATATCCGTATTAAATGTTAGGATCACCACATTTAATGCTCAAGATCACTGCAATAGTTGTGGCGTGGTTTGTTTCTTTGTGTTGGTGTGGTTTCGTGGGCGTGGAGCGTCTTTTGGGCTAGCTTTGTCCTTTACTTACGTAAAGGGCGTATATCATATCCTAAATTATTGAATACGATCATACCTCTCATTTAAAGTTTAAATACGACGAGTTCAAAGCTATACATACATGTTACTTTTGACGAGTATTTTTTTTTATCTAGTTGGAACCATAAAAAAAATAAGGTCAAATCGAATATTGAAAATGAGTCACTTATTTTATGATCAAAATTATATATCTCTCGTTTGAAGTTTGAATGCGACGAGTTTTAAACTACATATTACTCTTAAACGAGTCTTTTTTTTTCTTTATTTTTTGGCCGAAAAAACTTTAATAAAACCATCAAAACAACACCACAGTACAAAACAGGAACAAGAAAACAGCAAAAGCCATCACAAAATGACAAAAACATAAAGCTGAAAAAACAAGAACACTAAAATGAAACAAACTCCAAACCCCGCAAGACATCATCCAATCTCATTCTTATCTCCAGCATCATAACAAACAATCTTCAAAAAATGAGTTGGAGGTCCATTAACCCAAGCAAAGCAGCACAACCCACGAAACACAACCCTACCCAATCAGCCGCTTTATTAGCAGATCAAGGCACTCAAACCATCTGCAAAGAGTGCATAGAAGAAGACAGAAATCTCACCTCATGAAGCAAACATGCACAATGTCAATTCGGAAAACCACAATTCCCATTGAACCAGTCAATAAGATTTTTGCAATCAGATTCAATACACATATTCCGTATATTTAAATCACTAACCACTTGCAAACCTTTCCTCAAGACCAAAACTTCAGCCATACAAATAGTAGAAGCTTTAGCAGGGGCATTAACACATTCAACAATATCACCCCTATCATCCCTAACAATCACCCCAACACCACCAGAATTATAATTCAGATTTAGAGCTCCATCAACATTAACTTAAAACGTACCTCTACCCGGAACCTTCCACAGAGCATCCTGATTACCTTGAGCTTCACCACTGTTCTCCAAAACCTCATCAAAGGACCACCCATTTGCAGACCAAAATTCAGATAATAAAGACACAGCTATATTCTTTGCAAGAATAGGATCAGGATTAATCTTGTAAAAAAACATAGCAACATCTAATCTTCCAAATTTCCCAGCACATAATAAACACCAAAGCCATAACAAAATCACTATTGTCAGAGCAATGAAAGACCTCACTAAACCAAGCTCCAATTCTACTAATAGATCTAAATTCATATCTCACCCCCAAAGAGCAACATAACCAAGCTTGTCTAGCCCAAACACAATGAAAGATTAAATGCTCAAGAGTNCAAAACGACTAAACCTTAGTACCACCTTGTCTTGATCCCGATTATCACACGATATTTTGGTCATGGATAAGGCGCGGGAAAGTCATCCTTAATCCAAACCATAACTTTTTCGATTCCTTGAGTTAGTCCCATTTCCCTGTGTGGCCACACATTTATTGGACAGACTCATCGAGGGGCCCAGTTAAATATCTCTCAACTTAATGAGGGACAAAATTCCATCTTGGTCAACCACATTCCTCAGCACGACAAACAACTAAACCTGTACCTAGCCTGTATGGCTACCCTGCTACGGGCAACGTTGGACTAGGCCAAAGTTTAGTATCTACAACGCCGGAATAATCAAGACCTCAGGTCTAAGGGCATCGTGACAGATGTACAGGAGAGGCTAGCTCATGACTAAAACCCATGCAGGACTCTCCGGGTCGGTCCAGCAACTTGTAACCCTTTACGTATTGCACCATGACTCTCGTGAAGCATCTTTATGCATGTATCTCCATACACCGAAGTCATGCTGGTCTTAGTTTATTCACATTCCCACATCAGTAATCGACCAAGGACAGTTTAGAATAATTATCACATAATTAATCAGGGATTGTTATCATAGTAAACATGCTAATAATATGATAACGACTCAATTTATCATCCATAAATTAGTCAATCAATATGTTCATACATATAAAATGATTGGCCCTAGGGCACAATCTCCATCAACCTCTTAGTCATTTCAGGCATGCTCTCTTGATGGAAGTACACTGTAGCTCGTACAGCTTTGCCTTCGCGGAGTTGCCTTGAGGATATCCGCATTAAATGTTAGGATCACCACATTTAATGCTCAAGATCACTGCAATAGTTGTGGCGTGGTTTGTTTCTTTGTGTTGGTGTGGTTTCGTGGGCGTGGAGCGTCTTTTGGGCTAGCTTTGTCCTTTACTTACGTAANTTGATCTCATATTTTTTTGTTGCAGATTTGGTCCCATATCTTTGGGTCAATTGCAGAATTAGTTTTATATCTTTTGATCAGGTATAAAAGTGGTCTCATATCTTTGTAAAAGGATCGAACTTTTAATCATTTTGCAAATATATGATACTAATTTTGTAACTTGACCAAAAGATATATGACAAAAAATGATATAGGATCAAATTATAACATTTTGCAAAGATATAAAACTAAAAGTGCAACAAAAAAGATAGATAATCAAGTTGAGAATTTAGCAAAAGATATTATACCAAATTCAACAAAAAAGACAAGTCCTTCGTTGCCTTACAGACGAAGGACTCTGCACTGGACACACGTGTCCAGTGTAGAGTAAACATTTAATTTTTATATTTAAAAATAAAAAGAAAATTGTTAGAGTGGACACAAGTGAGGAAACCTTTTTAGTTTGGACACTTAATGCCCTACCTTTTTGAGTTTGGATCCTTCGAGGAAAATATCCGGTTGGGTCACATCTGAAGGGGACCGCTTCGCTTTAGCTAATTAATAATTTAATCCACCAATATGGACCACCACCCCACCCTACTTCTCGTGTACTTCACGTCCCTATAGTAGACTTACACCTCAGCTTCGCAACTCCTTATTCCACGCGCCTTCTCCAACACCATCACACACTTGCTCATAATTATTAGACAAACAAAAAATGTATAAGGGTGCGTTTGGTATGTTGTGATCTCATTCCCGTCATCTTATATACTATGGTATTTTGGATGTTTGGCGTATGGTAACGCCATGATGTCGTCATACGTCGACATCCAATATAACACCCTGTCATTAGATGACAGCAAAAAGGGTGTGATCTAATGTCGAGACAAAAACTATGTTATCTCAGATGATAGGGTTTGCGAGGGCATTTTTCACTCAAAATCCTAATTTTACCCTTTTTGGTATATTTGTCTTTTTTAATAAAACTTACTATATATTTGGTTCCTAAATTTATAATTAGTCAACTAATTTGTTAATGAATAAATCAAAATATATGACTCATTTATCGAATTATTTCAATTGTTAATAATTTAGTTATTTGGTCAAATTTAGGGACCAAAAAGAAATTTAATATAAATTTAAGGATAAAAAAGTTTTAATAAGTATAAATTTAGGGATCATAAAATATAAAATCAGTTCAAATTTAATGACTAAATCATATATTTATTTTGAAAATATTAATATATGTTTTTAAGATGTTAATAAGGGTAAACATGGAAATTTAAAGAAGATTAATGTTATTCACAAGAGAGTACCAAACATAGGGATCTTATATCTCTGACATCTACTATTGTCATACCAAACATTGATATTATAAATATCAGATATCTTATACTATGGTATCACATACCACAACATCTGAGATACTACAACATCTGAGATGACAACGCACCAAACGCACCCCAAGTGTTTGGTGCAGTAGTAAGCGAGTTGTACCCGAGGTTGAGGGACCTAGGTTCAAGCCTTGATGTTAATATTATTGGGAGAACTTTAACTGTTTGCTTTTGGTCTAAATGAGATTAACCTTCGCTTAGACTGTTGCACGGACAGATGAGAGAAATCCATAATTATATAAAAAAGAAAAATGAGGGAGTATGAAGGTATTATTGTCAAGAAAAAAAAGAAGGTCAATCAATTGATGTTGTACAGAAATCTGCATACCTTTTATATTTTTTAAGGACAATAAATGCACCTTTATCATGTACCCTAAGGGCACATAACAGAAAAACCCTAAAAAGATTTAACAAGTATACAATGTAAATCTTTTAGGAACTAAACTGTCTATTTTAATATTCTAAGGACTGAGCAGTTAGTTTAGTGATCTTTCAAAGACTAAATTATTAATTTACTAAAAAAAATTGTAAAATTTTCTTGTTTGACTAAAATATGTTATAGTTAACAATAATAAAGATTAAGACCACACCTCCCTCGGCACCCTCCTCACCATCCTCATGGGAGGGTGTCCTACTATATAACTCAAGGACAAATGACAAAGCTTAAAGGTAGGATGCCCCAACAATTCAAGAGTCCCATATCGCGCGTCCACTTAGTCAACGTTTGACACTTGTCTCCCAAGAACTATTTAGTCCTATACTTGTGTTATGGGAGATCCTCTTGAGATTCTAAAACATGAGAAGCTTTAACTCTAACTAAACCCTGAATTGGACTAAATAGTTCTTACTAAGAGTCTAGAGAGTTCAGGTAACAAATAACAATGATGCATACTAAATAAAAAATGTTGAGTAAGAACAATTTTTAACATTTTAATAGAATTAATATGTTATTGGTATTGACACTGATTTATTATTAGAATATTAATATTTGATAATAACTTAATTAACATCTTCCATTCAATTAATTAATAAAATTAATAAGAAAAGCTGAAACTTGACCTTTAATTTAAATGCCCAAACAAACACAATTGTAATTTCTCATAATTATGTACTAACAAATGGATTTAGAAACTAATGGCTAAAAAGATTAAACATATACAAAAGTACATGATCTTGTTTCTTTTCGTCAGATAGACTATAAAGCACCATAACTAATGAGGGGTGTGGCTCCCATAATATTTATATGAAAGTCAAACCAATAAGAAGATGTCACCAATAAATAACAGTAATATAAAATATACTACATACCTTGTATGATGTTGAAAGTAGTCATTTAATAGATTAAACTCGTTGTTACAATATTTCATGAAATCCTAATATTAATAGATAGTGTCTTTAAAAATACGTTGACTAAAATTTATATATATTAATTTTGATGAAAGTCAACTATACGTAGGTTAAAGTATATTTTTACTCTCATACCTTTTGTTCGGATCTCAATTTAGTTCCGTATATTTTATATTGTATTTTTTATCTAATATTTTTTTGTCAAACACAAAATTAGTCCCATGTCTTTTTTGTTACAAATTTGGTTCTATATCTTTGCAAAAAGTTCTACTATTAGTCCCTAAAAGTGTTGTGAAACTTTTTACAAAAATATAAGACATTTGTAACTTGATCAAACGATATAAGACCAAATTTACAACCTGACCAAAACATTTTAGACCTAAAATGCAATGAAAAAAATATACGAACCAAATTGAGACATGAGTAAAAGATATGAGATTAAAAGTACAATAAAAAAAGATAGGAGACCAAAAGGAGATCGGAACAAAAAATATAAAATGAAAAATACATTGTGACCACAAATCATAAATGGGTTAGACTATAATGCAAAGTTTGATTCTTCACATGAGATGCAATGGATCATGAGCCAATAAGATAATGACACGTGAAAGAGTTAGTTGTATGTAACTAGTGATGTGATTCTAATCCTCTATACATAGTTTCGATTGGTTAAAAAAAAATTATTATTTTTTAATTATTTTTCAGCATTAAATTACAACAATGGCTATAATTATATCACATCAGCAATTACATCCCCATGTCAAGAATCAAACTTTACATCTTAGATTAACCCTAAATAAAGATATTTAGGCTTCAACGTAACTTTTATGAAAAATGAATTTATTTGGGCCATAAACATAATTTACTTTCAGTTTGAACCAAAAAGAAAAAAAGAAATAAAATGGGTATAGATGTATAGTCTATGAAGAATGGACACTTCATTTTGAGGGTGTGTTGCTGTGTCTGACAAGTGTTCGTGTCTGACACTCGTACGACACCCGCACGACACATATTCATAAATTTCAAAATAAAAGAATAATTTTTTTGTGACTTTAACATGACAAACAATAAAAAATAATGACACATATGACATATATTATGAATAGATATTATAATTTCAACGTTTTTCATTAAAATTTATGAATTTTTAATTATTTATATATATATAAATATATGTCGTGTGGTGTCATGTAAGTTTAAGAATTTGACGTGTCAATGTGTCCCTATGAAGCACGGACACGGACACAACGACACTCCAAACTCTCAAAATTACACGACACGACATATATTTATATATATATATATATAATTAAATATTCATAATTTTTTATGAAAAATTTAAAAATTACAATTTTTATTTATAATATATGTCATATCTATCATTATTTTCTCTTGCATGTCATGTTAAAGTTACAAAAAATTGATTTATATTCTAAAATTTATGAATATGTGTCGTTTCGGTGTCATACGAGTGTCGGAAACTGATACATTTCTAACATAGCGACACGCCTTCAAAATAAAGTGTCCATACTTCAGGCCTCGAAAGCGTATACTACTATATTGAAGTGAAAAGAAAGAAAGGCGGTAGTTAGTTGGGTGATTAATTATGGGAGAGGGATCCGATCCACGCGCGACCAATTGTTTAATGACCAACAGCCTTACGTGGATCCAGATCATTGGTTAGTTGGGGTTGTCTCGCTCTATTTGGGACTGCGCTGTTTTCAGTAGATTCGACCAATCATATCATTACACGTGTCGAAATCTGGTCCTCTTTGGGGTCCACATCCTCGAGATCGTAACACATACAATTATTTTGGTGGCTGCCCAATGAGAAAGCGTCAGTCATTCGAAAACCGTACGTGGGACCCACTGCATCGACTTGCGCCTGTCATTTAGTTACTATTCATCTGATCTGAACCGTTGGTTTGGCGGCTACCTGTGATGAGGATTTGAGTAGAGATGTTTAAGTCCAATTTCAATCAAATTTAATTAAGGGCAAAGTGTTTTTTTAGTTCCATAATTTTTATTCAATCTTGATTTGGTTTTATAATTTTTTTTTTATATTTTTTATCCATATATTTTATTTAGGTCGTAGATTTGGTCTCATATCTTTTGGTCACGTTTTAGAATTGATCTTATATCTATATAAAATGTTTCACAATCAATCTAACCTGACTCGATATGCGACTAATTTTTTACATAAACCAGAGATACAAGACCAATTCTGAAACCTGACCAAAAGATATGAGACCAAAAATGTAACACGAGACCAAATATGCAGTCTGTACAAAAGATATGAGACAAAAAATACAACAAAAAAAGTTATGAAATCAAATTGAGACTTGAGCAAAAGTTATGGGATCAAAATTAAATTTTCAACTTTAATTAATTAATTAATTAATTTAAATTAATCATATTTGGAGTTTAATCCTGATTAATTCGGATTTGTCTCACGTCGCGTATTTAGTTATAGTAAGAAAGATAATTTACCTTCACAAGATCTCAAAGATGGGACGATCAATTAATTTTGAAAATATTTTAATGTATTATATTTGATTCATATATATACTCTCTCCGGTACTATATATCTGATATTTAAGGTTAGTGCACATATATAAAGAAAATGATTAGCTCAACTAAAATGAAGAGAAAAATTAGATAAAAAGACTAAAATAACCCTATTAAATTACTTGGAAAATGTTTATTCATTTATGATTCTACTATATTTAATAGGGATAAAATGGTAAAAAAATAATTATGATCTCTTGAATTTATAAAACATCAAATATTTTAGAATAAAAAGAGTTTTCCAAAACATCATATATTTAGAACCGGAAGGAGTATTAAATATTAAGAAGAATTGTATTTTCTCACTTTAAATTATTAAATATTAAGAAGAATTGTATTTTCTCACTTTAAATTACGTATTCAATACCCTAAGCTTATTAATTACATTCAAGTTTCTTCCATTTTTTTTATCAAGTTCATTGTATGTACATGGTGTAAATGATATCTTTATTATTATTCAACTTTATAATTCAAAATATATTTTATATTTGTTTTTAAATCTTGTTAAAATTGTAACTTTTTATTCTATTTTTTTTAAATTTAGTTATTTAACTAATACAATTATTTTTATGAGATTCGGTGTACTTTTATTTTATGTTTCAAGTAAATATGTTATAATTTAAATAAATATATTCAAATAGAAATAATAAAAAAATAAATTAAATAAAAAATATAAAAAATAATTAATCTAATAATATTCTCTTAAAAATTAAATTAAAATAACTTTTTAAAATATGATATTTTTTTAAAATAAAATATTTATCTAGAAACATCAACGAGTTTCACAAATTATTAATTATATATATTTAAAGTTATAAAATTTAATATTAATTAGTGCAATTATGTCATTCAAAACGTATTCAACTCAGATGAAATATAAAATATATAAAAGTTAATGGACGGTGAAAACTTGCTATGAAATCAATAGACTAAGGGGTAATTATATTATTGCATTTCAGAAACTAAAAGGCATTGCAATTGAGTGCATAATTCGAGATGGTAAAATGCAATTCACACTGTAACTAAATTTAAATATTAAAAAAATAAAAGAAATAATGGAAAATTAAAAGAATAGTCGCCTTAATTAGCCTCTATTTATTTATGGCCTCAAAACCAATAAAATGTACATTATGCTTCAAATTTTATGTATTAGTTTTGTAAATTTTTAGCCAAAAAATGTTGTAAATTAAAATTTAATTCAATAATAAAAAATACAATTTTTCTTAATAAATTAGTGACAATTGTTATTGCTGAGCCTCATTGTCCAGGATGGCATAATTGAGCTTCCATCATTCATATGATGAGCTACCAATAGCTACCAATTGTTCATATTTTTTTCTTATATAGCAGCTACTATATTTTATAGAATATTTTTTTATTATATTTGAAATTAATTCCAGAAAATAGATCTTAATTAAGAACATGAGCTTATATGGTTACTTAATAATTGTTTTCGATTTTGTATATATTATAATATTATTATTATTATTTAAAAGCTTCCATTAAAAAATGTAATTGAGTAAACTACTAAATTGGTCCCTGGATTATTGACTCGCTGACAGATTGGTCCCTGAATTTAGGAAATTGACAAATAGGTCCCCGAATTTTTCTAATGTTTGTCAAATAGGTCCTTCTGTTCGGGGACCTATTTGACTAACGTTAGAAAAATTTGGGGACCTATTAGACTTGTTAGAAAAATTCGGGGACCTATTTGTCAATTTCCTAAATTCGGGGACCAATCTGTCAGCGAGCCAATAATCCAGGGACTAATTTGGTAGTTTACTCAAATGTAATTTGATGGGTTATCTGTAAGTACCTCTGTAAGTGTTCTCTGAGCTTGGAGGCCTACCCTGACCTTGCACTAGGCACCATCCCCTCACCTAAATTTTTAATTTATAAAAAAAAATGTAGTTTAAATCAAGAACAAAGGATAAGTGACACATCTTTAAATTGCCAAGAAAGAGAGAGAGAGAAAGCTTCTTCTAGAATGATTTATGAATTAACTACTCTTAAAATATACTTCCCCTAATAAAACAAATCCCAAACAAATAAAAATGAAAATATTGTTTTTAAAATTTAAATTATAGAATTATTAATTTAAACAAATAAATAGTGAAGGGTTTTTAAAGTACATTCTTTAAAAAACATTATATACCTCATATATATATATATAAAATATAATATAATAACAATAATAATAACTAATGTATTCTATCTTTATATATTTCTACGATTAGATTATTAATAAGTAAATCTTTTGAAATAAATTTCTTTAATTTTTCTCTTTCTCGAATTATTAGTCCATAATTTATTTTATCGACTTTTGCGTCTTTGCTTACCTAATATTCAAATATCTTCTTTATACTTATACATGTTTGAATTACTTGAGATATGTTTCAATTTTCAATTAATTATATTCCATTCGGTTATGAATATATGTTTTTTTAAGGTTAATAAATATAGACTAAGAAAATCATTAATTCATCTGAAATAAAAAAGAAATTTGAGATATTAAATTGTTCTTATTAAATTACTCATAGTTACTCTTACCAATTCAACCTCTACTAACTAATCTCTCCATTCTTTTTTGGAGAACTTTTTGTTTGTTCTAAAATATTTGATGTTTTACAAATTCAAGAGAACATTAATTATTTTTTTTACCATTCTATCCTTATTAAATATAGTAGAGTTATAAATGAATAAACATTTTTTTAGTAATTTAATAGGGATATAGTTTAGTCTTTTTATCTCATTTTTCTCTTCATTTTAGGTGAGCTAATCATTTTTTTTATTTGTGTGTATTTACCTTAAACATCATATATACAAGAACGGATGAAGTATTTAATAGGGATAAAATTGTAAAAGAGTAATTAATATTCTCTTAATTTTGTAAAACATCAAATATTTAAAAAGAAAAATACTCTCCAACAAAACAGATATTCAGAAAAGAGAGGGAGTACCACATTATTTTTGTCTTTGATGTACTCATTCATAATCTTATCATTTTTTTCAATTTTTTTTTGTGTGGAGATATTTGATGATTTTTTTGGTTTTACACATGCTTTTTTTTTTTTTTTCCTGAAATCAATTATATATGTTTGAAATATTATCAGACGTTAAATATAAACATTTATTACAATAAATATTCGAGCCAAAATTTATCTCTTACGATTGGAGTTGATTTTAACTCCCATAAATTATATTTGATGGTATTTGAAAGTTTAAAGTATAGCAGAATATCTTATATCAATTGTTTGTTTGTAATGCAGAAAATGGGATGTGTAATTAATTATTAAAATAAGAGGGAACTTTTCCCGTAGATGAGTATCTACTACACACACAGCTACTCCAATCACACCTCACCACCTTCTTTTCTTCTTCTTCATACTCCTCGTGATTGAAATTAATAGATTCATCCCAAAACTTTACTCCCTTTTCAAATTCCCCCATATATATATAGGCCAACATGCAAATTTGGTCCTATATATTTTGTTCAGTTTCCAATTTGGTCCTTTATATTTTTTTGTTGCAGTTTTGGTCCTATATCTTTGCAAAAGATCCCAATTTCGATTCCCTATTATTTTTGGTCCCGTAACTTTTAGTAAAGTTACAGAATTAGTCTTATATCTTTGTAAAAGTATCAACCATTAGTTAGTCCTTTTGTAAAAATATGGGACCAAAAGTGCAACAAAAAAAAAATATGGGGCCTAATTGGGAACTGAACAAAAAATATAGGACCAAATTTACACTTCAGTATATATATCTTATATTATATGGCTCCACCCCTTTCTGATCGTCTTTATTTTTTTAACTTTAGGCTAAACTTTAATTAACCAATAAAAAATATATTATTATAAATTAAATAAAAAACTAGAAAGTAGGTTGGGAAATACCAAAGCCTATTTTTTTTAGACCAAAACCTCATTTGGGTCTATAATATTTACCATCAATTTTATTTTGATTCCTAATATTTGCGTGCCCGCTGTATATAATATTCTCTATGTTTTCTTTCCCTTTTTTTATTCCTATACTCAGTCAGTCTTTCCTGCTGCTTACCTTAGCTTATCTAAATTCTTTACTATTATTTCTTCTCTTTTCTCTATTCAATCCTATATCCACACACCCAACAAAAAAAAAAAAAAACTGTTTGTTTCTTTTGTTTTCTTTTCTTTTCCAATCATTCTCTTAACTCTTACCTTTTTTTCTTTCCTCCTCATAATTCTTCGCTCTGTTTTCAAATTCCCTTTTCTGTGTACCCATTCTTGAAGAAACTACCATAAACCTCAACTTCATAATTATCAATCTCCCTCTCACTTCCCTTTTCTGAAATTTCCTTCTCTCTCTGCTTCAGATCTCGCGCCTCAAACCAATCACACACCATATTCGTCTTCAATTTCATAATTATATTCTGATTTGCTCGCATTTCTCTCTTCGATTCCATGGCTCCGTAGATTATAGCGAGTGTTTTTGTTTGTTCGATTGTTGAAATTGGAGGCGCGAGTGATCGATGAAGTGGGAAATGGGGGTATTTACGGCGGCGGAATCGAGATTCTCCGGCGGCGCTTGCGGCGGCGAGTCGAATTGGAGCGTGGAAGAGAACAAGAGGTTCGAGAACGCTTTGGCGGTGTACGACAAGGAAACGCCAGATCGGTGGCAGAAAGTGGCGGCGATGTTACCGGGGAAGACGATCGGAGATGTGATGAAGCAGTATAAGAAGCTTGAGGACGATGTTATTAACATTGAAGCTGGTCTCGTCTCTGTTCCTGAGTATAGTATTAATACTAGTGCTAATACTACTACTACGCCTTTTACCTTAGATTATTGGGTGAACTCTTCTTCTGGGGTTGATGTTTCTAGAGGAGGAGGAGGAATCCATGGTGGAAAGAAATCGTCGCCTTCGTCTTCTTCTTCTTCAGGAAGACCTAATTCTGAGCACGAAAGGAAGAAAGGAGTCCCATGGACTGAAGAAGAACACAAGTAAGTAATTAATACTCTCTAGTATATATTCCTTCAGCAGTGAGATTGAGTCTATAAGGATTAGTCTCTCACATTAATTAGTACTGAACTTGGAACACGATTAATTACCTCATACATAAGAAAGGGCGCTAGCCCACGAGACTCTCACTAGGTGGGGTTTAGGGAGGGTCAAGATGTACGCAGCCTTACCCTGCTTTGCAGAAAGGCTGTTTCTAAGATTTGAACTCGTGATCTCTTGGTCACCGGGCTAACTGTTTAAGAAAAAAAAAATCTACTAATCCTGGAAGAATTGGTTTAGAAATGGGATGATGATAGATGGATGATTATTGATTCATATGGCCAATGAACAAAAGAACTGTTTATGATTTTTGTTAGCAACAGTGACTACAGGTTGACAGATTCAAAAAAGTGATAGTAAAATATTGAAACAGTACTTAAAAAGGAGGCATGAGTGTCAGATATATAGCTAGTACTATACACCAACTTGTTATTAAGTATATAGATTTATGTATGTTTACACCGAGAAACAGTAATTTTATGTTAGCAATCTCGAGGCATATGTAGTAGTAGTAAATTAAGAATTAAAGTTGTTGATGAAATCATTGTATTGTATTGTATACACAGACTGTTCCTGTTGGGGCTAAAGAAGCATGGGAAAGGAGATTGGAGGAACATATCTCGGAATTTCGTGCTGACTCGAACACCAACTCAGGTAGCTAGCCATGCCCAGAAGTATTTCATCAGGCAGCTTTCTGGAGGGAAGGATAAGAGAAGAGCTAGCATTCATGATATCACCACTGTGAATCTCACAGACCCCATTAATATTAATCCTAATCCTAATCCTAATCCAACCCCATCTTCTCCTTCACAAACATCATTGTTGAACCCCCAAAAACAACAAGCTTCTGGTCTTTCTACATCACCACAGTTTCATCATCAATGGAGCCATCATAATCATCATCAGCAGCAGCAGCAGCAGGATTATGATGGAATGGCTATGGCTATGGCTGCTCTCAGTGATATTCCTTCTTATGGTGGTGATATTGATGAGTATAATAATAATAATAATAATGAGTCCTCCTGCTATGGGTTTAGAATATTGCAGGGCCAGAGTGAATTTCTGCACAGAAGTGCTCTTCTTCATCAGGCTCAGAACATGGTGTTCCACATGCCATGATGATTGATGACATGTAATAATGTGATGTAGTAGTACTAGTCGTGGGTGGTTAATTGATGATTCTTATTGGATTATTATTATTGTTGATGGTGATGGCTTAGACTAGATTATAATTAATAACCAATAAATGGAGCTTTTGATTTGCTTTGTGGAGCTGCTGATGAAATGTTTGTGCTCTATATATGTGAATATCTTACATTATTGGGATATTTAGTTCTTGGATTATTCAACATGGCATTATAATTTGGTTCTTGATTATTAACTGTATTGAGTCAAACCTCAAGTGGGTTTTGCTTTCTTGTCTAAAAATGTTGATGGGTTTTCATCTTGAAGAGGATCACATGAAGATCCTAAGTATATAACTTATATGGCCTAAGCTTAAAGTTTATGAAGTTCTTTCAGAACAGTGTCACATCTGTCAAACCTTTTAAGCTATATGCAGTTTACATGAATGTTTTCTTATTAGTTTTATAAAAACGTGAGGTGATGTGTTATAAATTAATACCAAACTATCAATTAAAAAAAATCAATTTTAAAAGAAGTGATTTTGAAATCAACGAGATATGTTATAAGTCAATTTTACTAGAAAGAAATATCTTCGTGGAAAAGCCCATAGAATAATCTGTCTGTTGTATATACTACTAGTCTAGATTCTGATAAGATGGCCAATCCATAAAGAAAAACGGCAGATTCTGATAACACATATTTATAAAATTTCTTAGAAACACATAGAAGACCGATTAAGAGGACCATTTTAATTAAGAAAGTAAAATCCTCAAAAGGAGCTATTCAAAGGATTTTGCAAACTTTAACAATAAAAATAATTTGCTAACATTCATTTTTGAATATAATGTCAATAAAATTTAAGATTATATCAGATTTGTCATCACATTTCAATTTGCATCTCTAACAAAATAATTAAATTGATTGTAAGTATATTTTTTTATGAACCAAACAATCTTGTGATTTTATCTTTTAAGAACTAAATTAAAATTATTAATTGTATACTTTTTCCTTTTAGGGTTAGCAACTAGTCTTTGAGGTCCCTTAATTGTGATAGAGAGAGACAAAAAGGTAGCACTGAGATTAGTGTGTGCAGAATGATGAAGCCAAAAGTGTAGCACATGTTAAGCAACAAAGAATTATTTTTTTAAAAGTGACTCATCCCAACATAAAAGGTAAAATTAAAGTTAATTTAAAGAGTAAACTAAGAATTTGGTCCCTGAAAGATTACTGAGCCAACAACTCGGTCCCTGAAAGATTGAAATGTACAATTTGATCATTGAAAGATAAAAATGCTATACCAATTAGTCCTTTTTATGGACTAAATATATAGTATACCGTTTTAATATTTCAATGACTAAAATGCATATCGTTTTGATCTTTCAATGATTAAATTGTACATTTTAATCTTTCAGAAACTGAGTTGTCAGCTCGGTGATCTTTTAAAGACTAAATTATTAGTTTACTCTAATTTAAACCAGCAATTTGTTAATTATGATAATAATTTAGGTTAAAGGGTCATTGTGGTCCTAAATGTATGCCCTAATGTTCATTTTGGTCCATTATGTTTCAAAATGTTCAAATTGGTCCTAAATATTTGTAAAATGTTTCATTTTGGTCCCAAACTATTGAATATGCTTGTTTCAAGTTCAAAACTGACGAATTTAGAGCTACATATTGTTCTCGAAGAGTACGTTCTCTATTCAGTTGGAGCTGTCAGCAAACGAGGTCAAATCAGTCCTAAAATAGACCTCTTGTTTCATGGTCAAACAAGCAAAGTTGGTCATATCTCTCTCATTTCAAATTTGAATGCGATGAATTCAGAGCTACGAGTTCCTTTTAACAAGTCATTTGAATTTAAAATGAGAGACAAGATAAATATGAAAAAATTCAATAGTTTGAGATCAAAATAAATCATTTTGCTAACATTTAGGATCAATTTAAACATTTTAAAATATAATGGATCAAAATAAATATTAGGACATACATTTAGAACCAAAATAACCATTGACCAAGATGTCGTGTGTGTAATAACTTCTCCGAATGGCATGGAGATCCTGTAGCGTTGTGTTTTAAATTTATTTTAACAGCAAATATATTTAATTACTAGGATTCGTCGAAATTAATTAAGAAAGAATGATGAATAAAGAAAACATTAATGGAAACCCACTAATAAAATGTGTTCATTAAAAGGTTCAAGTATTATTTGCAGGTACACCTGTGCATAAGTCATAAATATATATATAGATATGTATGTATATATAGATATGTATTTATGTATATTGATATGCATCTCTAACTCTACTGGGGAAGGTTCATTTGGTGAAATACCATTAGAAATCATGATTAAATTACGAGGTAAAATAATAGCACCCCCCATATTATAGGTGGCCAAAATGTTTAAAATATAAATTAGTACACATGGCTAATTATTAAACAATATTTCATTTATTTTAGGCTTAAGTGCACTTTTGGTCCCATAACTATGACAAAGGTTTCATTTTGGTCCCATAACTTTTTTTGTTGCAATTTTGGTC
>QANZ01043121.1:304921-377868 GCA_003254925.1 Chamaecrista fasciculata
GTTCTTGATAATTCAAGAAGAGTTCTTGAATTAAAAGAACACCCGTAGATAAAGGTTCCGGATTCACTTGAGAAGTGAAGGAGGCTAGCACCTAGGCATCTCCAAACTGTTCGTGTGGATTACCGGCGGAGGAAGGACGCGTCACGTGGACTTCTTGGAAACGCCTCGTTCAACTAAACGATTGAAACTCGTGAGGTATACCACTTGACCAAAAGTTTTAAATTCAGCTAGCGGATCCGTTCGGGAATTCTTGGACCTGGGCGTTTAAAGTTTTTTTTTTTTAATTTACAGTTTTTACTTGCTTCCGCTGCCTTAGGCGCCCTTGAATTCCCAACACCATGTTAGTCACGCTTCGCATTCTTAGGACTCCCACTTCTTCCATGACTGGAGATTGTGGGTTTGAACGTGCGAAAGCTCTCTCCGGCCATCTCTTCACTCCTCTACTCTATAAATACTCCCATATCTCACTAGAAAAATGTTAGCTTCTATTCGTACCATGGTTAGGAAAACCGGACCGGACCAGCCGGTCGGACCGTGAATCGCTGGCCAGTCCGGTCCGAGTCGCAGAGAAAATCGGTCATGCAGAGAACCGGACGAAAACCGCTCGAACCGGCGTTGAACCGCCAAAACCGCCATGAACCGGCGGTTTGAGGTGTTCGGCCGGTTCAGGCGAAACATTTTTTTTTTTAAAAAAAATCTGATATGTTGAGTGAACCGTCGGAACCGGCTGAACCAGCGGTTTTGAGGGTTCATCCGGTTCACTTGTTGAGCTTGGTAGGCTTTGCAAAATCTAGAGTCTGACAGTGAGATTGAGAAGGAGAAGAAGATGAAGGGGAGTGGGAGTGAGAGAGTAAGTGGAATTAGGAGGAAGAATTAAAAAGATGAACTCAGATCTGATCTTCAAATCAATAGAGATAGCCGCTTGAAGATGCTCTGTTCGTTGCTCTGTTCTTTCCTCCATTGCTACCAGATCACGATTTGGCAGAGAGATGAGGGAAAAAGATCGGCACATCGCCATCGAAAGAATCGGAGGTGAAGGAACGTCTTGGAGCGTTGTTCCAAAAGTGAATAGTTGATAAGCGTTGTTTCTAGTATTTAGGGTTTATTTTTTTTCTTGTGATTTTTTTTTAATTTATTTCCTTCTTTATTTTTGCTTGATTGTGGTTTAATTCCTTGATTGTGGATTATTTCCTTCTTGGTGGTTTGTTTCCGTTTTATTGTTTGGCTTGATTGTAGTTTATTATCTTGTTGACTTGTTTCCTTATTGTGTTTATTTGATTATATTTATATTATTATGACTCTTTATTAACTTAATTATGACATGTTAAATTTAAATTTTATTATATATAAAAAATTTTTGAATTATAATTAGTAATTTATTATTTTGTTGCTTTATTATTTATTAATATATTATTTATTAATTAATTAATTTAAAAACGGTTCGACCCCGGTTGAACCCCGATTGAACCTTGAACCCCTCCTTTGACCGGTTCAATGTCCGGTCCGGTTTTAATAACATTGATTCATACTCTTAATTCTCAATTCGCTCACCCTCATAGCGAATTCCATTTAACTTAATCGTCGGAGTATCCTTCGCAAGTCCCTATGAAATTTTTGCAGATTAGTTCGTGATTCATTGCTCTACTAGTTCCTTTTCTTAAACTATGTAAGCTTGATTTACTTTTAGTTTATCACCTTCAATATTAAAAATTATTAAAACAATCCTCTCAAAAATATTTATTAAAACAAAAAATTAAAAAGAATCACATGATATATAAATGATCACAAGAAATTCAGCTAGACAACATCACAACATACACCAAAATAAACGCGTGCCGACAATAGCAACAACAAGCACACGCGCACGTTTACTCGCGTTGGAAGAAAAGTCAGCTCAGAAACACGCAGCGAGAGTTTTCAATTGTTTTATTATGTGAAAATTAATTTTAATAAGAATATTTATAATTTTATATAATCACGATAAAAACACTTTAAAGAAAACATTTTAATAAACTAACGGCCAAATACACGTTTTGGTGCTGAAACTATATAATAAATTTCATTTTGATCTTAAAATTATATTTTGTTTTATTTTGGTCCTCAACTACATTTGTTTCATTTTTATCTCCAAAATGTGATTTCATATAATTTTTGCCAGTATTTCTAACTTGAATAGTCTAGATGGTTTATTTATCTCTCTCGTATTATTGTAAATAAGTTGACAAAGAGAAAAAGAAAAAAATTTCATTCTTAATCACAAATTAAAGATAAATTTGTAGTTATTTTTATTTTCAATTTATGATTAAAAATGAAAGTTTTTTTTTCTTCTCTTTATCAACTTACTTATTAATTAAGACACATATAAGAAAAGAATGGTTTATTTTAACTGTCTAAATTATAAATAACGGTAGAAACTCAACGGAATTACATTTTGATGTTAAGATCAAAATGAAATAAAAAATAGTTTTAGAACTAAAATAAAATTTACCTCATAATTTAAGGACTAAAATGATATTTTAACCTAAGCTAATAACTAATTAATAACAGCCATGGATCTGAATCTAAAAATAAATATAATTAATAAAAGAAAACCCATATCCAACGTCTTCTTTAAGACCTTTCAATTCTCAATTCTCACTCAACCATCAAAATCAAAAGTTTCATTTCATTTCATTTCAAACCTTATCTTCTTCTTCGATCCTCTCTTGCTTGCAACAATGGATCCCCACGGCGGCGGCGTCGGCCATTCTCACCAGAAACACTCGAACAGCGACCTTCTCTCCAGCGCCAAACTCGTCGCCGGCGCCGCTCAGTCCACTTTCCGTCACGATCAATCTGAAAACGTCGACAAGGTCAAAGTCGCACACGCCGCCGGCGATCTCCTTGAAGCCGCTTGTCAGTATGGAAAACTCGAGGACAAGAGCTTCGGAAAGTACCTCGACAAGGCCGAGGACTATCTCCACAATTACGGCGGTGGTGCAGGTTCCGCCCCCGCCGCACACGGCGGCGCCGGCGGTGGTCATTCTGGATCTCACTCTGATAAACCAGATCAGACGCACTCACACGGCGATCAAGGTCATTCTGGAGGTGGAGGTGGGTACGGAGATTACATGAAATTGGCTCAGGGATTTATGAAATCGGATTCGGGATCTGATTCGAAAACAGAGTCGCATGGTCATGGACATGGACATGGGGATTACTTGAAGATGGCCGAAGGGTTCTTGAAGAAGTGAAATTAAATTATTCGATGAATTGTGAATGCCATGGGATATTAGGGTTTGTGAAATCTGTGTGCACTTTTTTAATTAATTCTTCATTCTGTAGAATTAGATTGTTGAACTTGAAGATGATATAGTTGACCTTCTTCATCTTCCTTTCTTTCTTTGTAGGCTTGTAGCTTTGAATGTTAATTTTGCCATGGCTAATTAACACCATCCAATTAATCCATGTATGTATTTGTATTTGTTTTCGTTGTTCCCTTAAGCAATAGAATAAATCTGAGATTATTTGAATAATTGCATGATTTGAATAATGATGTTTACCTTGTAGCTCTGGCTGTCATCTCCAAATCTCCAAATCTCTCTCCACGTCAAACTTCCTCTTCCCCTCAACTTCATTCACATCCCCAACTTGCAATAATTCTAATTTTTAAATGTCAATTTTGTTTTTGTAATAATCTAAGTTTTTGGAAGATTAATTACTATTGTAAATATTTTTTTATGAAAAGTATACTTCGTCTTTCAAAGCTTTTAAATTCAAATCTTAATGAAATTTTTTTTAATAATATAATTAAAATTTATGAAAATCGTATATTCATAAAAACTAAAAGGACAAAGGGCCATTTTGGTCCTAAATGTATGCCCTAATGTTCATTTTGGTCCATTATGATTTAAAATGTTCAAATTTGTCCTAAATGTTGACAAAATGTTTCATTTTGGTCTTAAATGTTAGTAAAATGTTTAATTTTGGTCCCAAATTATTGAATTTGGTCATATTTATCTCGTTTCTCATTTCAAGTTCAAAGGACTTGTTAAGAGGAACTCGTAGCTCTGAATTCGTCACATTCGAATTTGAAACGAGAGAAATATGATCAACTTTACTTGTTTGATCATGAAACGAGTAATCTACTTTAAGGATCGATTTGATCTCATTTGTTAACGGTCCTAACTAGATAGAAAAAGTGGTCTTTGAGAACAATACGTAGCTCTAAACTCGTCACTTTTGAACTTGAAACGAGTCATATTCAATAGTTTGGACCAAAATGAAACATTTTGCCAACATTTAGGACCAATTTGAATATTTTGAAACATAATAGACCAAAATGAACATTAGAGCATGCATTTAGGACCAAAATGAACCTTTAACCAAACTAAAATTAGTCTGCAGCATATAAGCTAGATGTTAATATTTGAAGCAACTCGAAATTACAAGTTGAGTTGGATTTGATAAATTGGCCAAATTATTGAACACCCTTAATTTCCTCCAATAGAATCGTAGACTTTATTGATATAATATTTAATAATTAATAAATAATATTTTAATTTTAGAGATTAATTTAATAATTTATTTTTTCTAATTTCCAATTAATGTATAAATCGAAAAATTTATTGTTAAGCAAAAAGTACGACGTCGTTTTGAGCTTCTATTTCATTCATCTACACGGTTAGCACTCGCCTATGGTTGTCAAGAGAATACACAGAGAGAAGATAGTCCAGACCTTCCTTCATCCATCAGTATCTGCTATAACCTCTCCTTTCTTCAGATTTTACGAATTCACGTTAAAGGTATATGTGGTTTTTTTAACTTTTTATACGTCCAGTGTTTACCCTATTTGTTCTTTAATTGCGTAATTGTTTTTTAGCTATTCAATTTCTCTTGTTTTGAGCAAGTATCACTATCTAAGTATGCATTAGAAACGATGGTTCCCTTTTTGAATTTAATAGCCCTTGATCGAAGAGCAACAAGAAATTCCCAATCGGAGTGATTGTGTTTATGAACTGGACTCGTTCAGCCTTTTTTGAAATTGTGACATCTCTATTGTTACAATGCACTAATTTTAATACTTGATTTATAAAATTGGATCAAATGTTAAGATAGATGAGTTACATGATTGACAAATTAGATCTTCATGGCCAGGTGATACTAATTTTGAGTAATTATTGCCTTTTCCTCATCATGTTTGTGCGTCTTTCATGATGTGGAGTATTTATTCAAATGCCCTAGCAAGCAATAGAGTGAAAAGAAGTTGCAGAGAGGCAAATCAAGATTTTCCAGGATGCTCTGATGATGAGGTTTGTTCTAATGCCAGTAGAATTGAAAGGTTGGAATGCCCAGTATGCTGTGATTCTTTCAACATAGCTGAGAATGTGCCTTATGTCTTATGGTGTGGCCACACCCTCTGCAAAAATTGTATCCTGGCACTTCAGTGGGGGTTTGTCAATATTCCACTCTTCATTTCTTGCCCATGGTGCCACCTTTTATCATTCCGATTGGTCTATAAAGGAAATCTTATATTTCCTGGCAAGAACTTCTTCCTTCTTTGGATGCTTGACAGCCTCAATGGCCACAGGTTTGAGCTTGTTTCTCTGGGAAACCAAACTTCTAATTCTAACCTTAGAAGGACCTCTGTAAGTCATGGTTCTGGTCAGTGGGAAACTAACAGGGATAATGGTGGCAGCGATGGTGAGAGACGGCGATTTTCCCTTCGTAAATCTCTAAATTTCTTCATTCACTTTCCCTTGGCTATCATTTTGCTTCCCATAGTCTTATTTGCAGTTTCCTGCAGTGCTACAATTTTATCCTTTCACTTGCTAGTTACTGTTCTTTTTGCTATTCCGTCATTCCTTGTGTTGTATTTTGCATACCCTATTTTGCAGAGGCTGGTCAGAGAAATAACTTCCTGAAAATGTAGCCTCCTCACTTCAAGGTCACTTTAGGAGAAAACCAGAACATGTCAGAGTTTTGCAAATTTCCTGTATTGCCTTTGGATAGATCATTTTACCAGGGTAATTGTTTTGGTTTCTTATTGCAGAAGTGGATAAATTCAGTATTATACAAACTACGACTATCGAGTGCTGGAACATTGATTTATAAGCCTAATGATAAACTATGGTGCTTTGTTCTGGAAGCACAGGCATGATTTCCAATGTTGCACATGTATATATACATATCTATATATATATATACTCAAGGCTGTTTATTTTTTCTTCTGTTATTGTCTACCCCATATCCTTTCATTTTCTTTCATTGTGTAGAATAGAAAATTATCGGAAGGAAACATCTTGTTTTCATAACAAATGAATGTTCAGAATTGTAAATCAAATAGTGAATATAATATTTACAGGTAACTTTTTGTTCTTCAAACAAACCCAATGAATCAATGATGTTACATCATCGATGATCCTAGAAGCAAGGGCATGTCCCTGGGACCTTGCCTGTTGTTCTGATTATATTTGCCTTTTCTTTTACTTTAAGCTCTTCATTTCTTCGTCTTTCTTCTGCTTGAGCTCTTGCACCCTCGACAATCCCATTAATGTATTGCATGTCACTCTGGAATTTCTCGTAAGTTTTCGCCCTTTTCCGCTCAGAATCGCTCCGCTGTTTCAGAAATCTTAGTTAGCAACAATATGCAGGAATTTCAAATTTCAATCAAGCGTAATGAGAATGGATGTGTAAAAGAAACCTCTTTCTTCTCCAACTTCTGTCTGGCTTTTGCTTTCTTTTTGCTTTCCCAGGAATCTATTGTTTCCTTCAACTTCTCATACCTGACAATAATTTTCATCAGCATATTAAGTAGCATGCAATGCATGAAACAAGAGAATTTGCAATTTATATGAAGTGCATGCTATGTATTACCACTGCCATTTGTGTACCTTTGTTTAATCTTGTCAAGCTCTTCTCTCTCCCAAGCAGATGCTTTTGCTTCATTCATGCTAACTCTTGAAGTCTGTCTTTTACTGTTAACTGGTGGAGTAGGTGGTCTTATAGGGCCAGGCTTTATTGAAGTACTCTCCATTTGTTGGGGGGGTGGTGGTGGAGGAGGTGGAGGTATCATTGGCCTTGAGTATTCGGGCTGAGCTGGTATATCAATTTTTTGTTTTGGGATATCAGGTTCGGTATCATCAGCGTTCCTCCATTTCTTATCATCAAAACTTATTCTTTTTGGTGCTAGGGCCTCAGGTTTTTTTGTATCTTGTGCATTGAGGCGCTCACTTGAAGTTTTCTTCATTGATGGTACAGGTGTAGGAGCCTTTTCAGGCTTTTTCTCATCTGTGATTGAAAGCATTGGGGCCTTGTTACCTTGGCCATCTGAAAATTTAAATGAGCCTGCATATGAAGAAGATGCAATTGACCATCATTATGAAATTCATATTCTCAAACTCCATAGTTTTTCTGATCATGTCTTTACCTGATAATCGCTTGGATAAACTACTGGGTTGGGAACTTAGAGATATTTTACTACCTACTTTGCCTTTGGTCTTTGTGAATGAACTCTCAGGGCCGTCATTTATCTTCTGTTCTGGAAACTCTCGCAAGCTAATGGCAAATACAGCAGCAGCTAGTGCAGTGGCATGTTCTATCTCTATGTAATCATAGTCATGACTCATTTTCCTTAGAAATTGCCTTTGGAACCAATTTTGGCCCTTCTTATCTGAAGAAATTCGAAACCACAGTTTGTTAATGCATAGAAGAAGGTAGAACAAGGTAAAAACAATAGCCTGATTGATTTTTTTCACTCTCTTGATTGCTGAAAGTGGAATATTTCCTGTCTTTTTTTTTCCTCTTGATATGGGAAAGCGAGTTGCTAAAAGAAGAACTTTCTATTATTTTCTCATGCCCTTTTATTGTCAGAATTAATCCTTTTCTTGATTAATACAAATAAATTAATCCTAAAGAGAAAATAAATTGCATCATCACCTTTGAAAGATTGGTTTTTCTGTATAGGTATTTTCTGTTCCCTGCTTCCACCGTGATCAGCTCTGTTGTCCTGTTCTGCATCAGTAAATTTCACCCTAAAGAAAGTGTTGAAGATAAATTTATGATAATTGTGAATTCTATTGGGTGTAAATTTGCACTCTATTCATATCTGTTTATTGATTAATGCATTACAGGAAGGTCCACAGATTACGAGAATATTATACAAAGACAAACATAGATCATTTCTTGGAAAATTTTCCAACTTATGCTATGCCTCTACTTGAAGGACATTCACCATCAGTCATCTGGTTTCTTTTAAAGTTTGATCTCATTACTCAAACTAACTATCATAATTAAAAACTATGGTATCCCATTGGTATAGTGACCCAACAAAAAGAACAAAAAAAAAAGTTTGCATGTGACAGTTTCAAGGTGAAAAGGCGATTTTTCACATACCTAATCTGCTTCATCAAATTCTCCATTGTATGGTGTGACGTCTGTTTGTTGGGGTCCCCCTTTTGTGCGCAATACTTAATCTATACCACATGGTGGTGCTTATTTGAAGTAGAAGAAACGTAGGGTAAGCAAGGTGAGATATACTTTGCATGAGCTATCTGGTTTGGAATTCTTAGTGCCTTTTGGGTGAAGACAGGTATTATTTCCTTCCCTAGAAACTTTCCTTTCAATAATATATATATATACACTATTATTATTTGACCTTCTTATTAATCACATTTATCCAGATTTATCTGTTGTTCTATATCTGAAGAATCTCAAATTGAGTCTTCCAATAAAAAGATAGCAGATTTTCCTTCAAGTTACTGTGGGAATATTCCAATTTCTAAGGCACCCTTAACCGAAAATGGAACCAACCATTGGTATCCATGATGCCTTGAGCTTCTATGTGCAATGGTGACTTTTTGGGTATGAGTATGACAAATTAAGCTGTCATATTTTGAAAAAAAAAAATGTCTGCAATATGTTAATAAAATATCAGATTTGGTTAGACAGAAAGAAAGAGAAAGAAAGAGCTTTATAGAAAATAGAAAGCACTTTTAGGCTTTAGCAGCTTCCGACAGAAAGTGTCATAGAACTTTCCTGCTCTGTTCTTTGAATAATTATAATTAAAAAAAGCATGTGCATTACATGAGATGAACACACAATCCATTGAGATATGCCCTGATTAGAGCCAGAATGATTTAAAAGAATTATTAAAAGAAAAAAATTATATAAATTTTCTTGAGATAGTTAGATGTTTGTTTCAATTTATACAAGATGACAACAATGGGTGATTTCCCAACTTAGATGGTGTACAAAACACATTAATTTGTTTTAAGATGGATACTTATAGAAGACATCATATTCTGCCAGAAAAACTGGTTATGATCCAAGTATCAGCGATCTATATATATACATATATATATTTTAAGAAAACGTCAAAATTGCTAGTTAACAAAAATGATAAGCATTTCTCTTTTCCTATGTAAAGAAGAAAATCTATGCTTGTCTTACCACTCTCAATGCCTTAGGTTTGTTTAAGAGAAAGAAAAGAAAAGAAATTTTAGTTTTATCGATTTCTTCAATTGAAAATGAATTTCCCACATCCTTTTTTTTTTTTTATTTTAGTAGAGAAAAAGTTTAGATGAATTGGGTTCAAGACTCATTAGGACATGCCTCCATGCTCTATGAGTGTTTATAAAAATACTTTTAGATCGCTTATCAACAAGATCTTCACATCAACAACGGGAATAAACTTACAACCTTGTAAGTTATGAATTAATTCTTTATCAACTGAATCAATTTTTATGATCCTTATTTCTTATGATATGTTGTTAGGGTGTAAGAAATGGATAAGAAAAGAAAAATAAATAAATATGAATCCAAATAAAAGAAAATGTTAAAAAGTATAATTTCATTTTCCTTCTCTCCCGACAAACTAAGAATCCTGGCAAATGAGTTGTTATAATGGTAGCACCATGCATTGGATTTCCAATGAAGAATTACAAAATGTTAAGGGAAACTGATGGAGATTGTGTCCTAGGGCCAATCATTTTATATGTATGGACATATTGTTTGATTGATTTATGAATGATAAATTATGTCGTTATCATATTATTAGCATGTTTACTGTGATAACAATCCTTGATTAATTATGTGATAATTATTCTAAACTGTCCCTGGTCGATTATTCACGTGGAAACGTGAATGAACTAAGACCAGCATGACTTCGGTGTATAGAGAAACACGCATATGATGCTTCTCAAGAGTCATGGTGCAATTATGTAAAGGGTCACAAGTTGCTGGACCGACCCGGAGAGTCCTGCATGGGTTTAGTCATAAGCTAGCCTCTCTTGTACAGTTGTCACGATGCTCTTAGACCTGAAGTCTTGACTATTCCGGCGTTGTATGCTGAACTTTGGCCTAGTCCAACGTTGCCCGTAACAGGGTAGCCATACAGGCTAGGTACAGATTTAGTTGTTTGTCGTGTTGAGGAATGTGGTTGACCAAGAAGGAATTTTGTCCCTCATTAAGACGAGAGATATTTGACTGTGCCCCTCGATGAGTTTTTCCAAAAAAATGTGTGGCCACACAGGGTAATGGGACTAACTCAAGGAATCGAGAAAGTTATGGTCTGGATTATAAGGATGACTTTCCCATGCCTTATCCATGACCAAAATATCGTGTGACAATAGGGATTATGACAAGGTGGTACTAAGGTTAAGTTGTTAATGTTAAAACGATAACTCACGTGTTTTGGGTAGTCGTGATGGCTTGCTAGACTCCGCTCTCGACTTGTGAGTCATAGAGATGGCTTGCTACCAACTTCACGTGAGGCCTGCTGGGTCACACATAAGCAGGATCAAGATACTGTAATGGGACACGAATTAGGAATTAATTCGTGAGTCACTTTAGTGACACAATTTAAGACATAGTTGAATGTCTTAGGACATGAAGTCTTGTCTTAAATAAAATCTATGTTTGTGATATTTAAATTTGTTAGACAAGTTTAAATATATTAATTGTTAAATAGTTAATTTGATTAATCTATTTACAATTGAGTTGTTATTTAAAATATTAGGGAATAATGAATTGGCTAAGTCTCCTAAGAGTTAGGGATTATTGATTTATTAAATTCTCTAATATTAAAAGATAACAAGATGAGGGTGGCGCCTCATTCTTGAATCAATTAATAAAATATGATTTTGTTAATTTGAATTAAGATATTAGGGTAATATTTTAATTCAATTTGTTAAGGATATTAATAAGTTGATGATAACTTCCTAAGAGTTAGGATTGTTATCTTATTTATTAAATTCCTATAAAAGATAATAGGGGGTGGCGCATTCTTGGATTATGATATGCAAGATTTGATCTTGCATTTTGAATTTAAATTAAGATATTAGTGTAATATTTTAATTAAGAATTCAAATCCTCCTAACTCATTCCAACCAATGGGAAGTGAGCATTCAAGATTTAGGTTTCAAGATTTGATCTTGAAATTTAAATTTAAATTGTCTTTTAATTTTGAATTATAATATTAGTGTAATCTTATAATCAAAATTAGTAATTCCCTATTTTCATGAGTTAGGAATGGGACTCTATAAATACACACATAAGTCGCCTAGAAACCCTAGCCCAAAGAGAGAGGTGAAGTCGCCTATTCCAAGTGGGAAAAAGAGAGTTTTGAGAAAACCCTAAAACTTAGGGTTTAGGGCGAGTTGTGCGAGATAAAGAGGAGAAAGTCGCATAACCCTAGAGTTGTGTGGCCAAGAATTTAATTCTTGGTTCTGCGCCACCAAATCTTGGAGTTTTCAAGAAGTGTTCTTGAAAATTCAAGATTGTAGATCGGTTCCCGTAATCTCTTGGAGAAGAGATTGAAGGCTAGTACTTGAGTATCTGCCAAACTGTTCGTGTGGATCACCGGCAGAGGAAGGACACGAGTCTATAGACTTCTCGGAAATTGCAACCACTCAGCATTCGTGAATTAGGTAAACATCTCATCTCACTGGTATAAACGCAAGTAGTGGATCCTTGGAGGAGATTATAGGTTTTTGTAAAAAAATTTAATTTTACCTTTTTCCGCTGCGCTTGCTCTATAATCTCCAACAGTGGTATCAGAGCCAGGCTATCTGTGTGTTTATGCTAGTTTTGTAAATATACATGTTGATGTATGTTTGTGTGTTTATCTATATGCTCGAATTTTGCAATTGTCCACCACACGATTTTAACCGAATCTAAGAATGGTGCAAATTTATGTATTTGATACATAAGGAAATCAATTTGATTGATTTAAAAATTTTCTTGAAAAGTTTAGGTCTTGGGTGAAAATTATAAATTATGAATTTATAAATTTTGGGTCAATAATTCGACTTCTTCAATATGATTCTTGAATTCTTGAATTATTGATGCAAGACTTATTTTTCCAAGAAGGCATGTTAAGTTGCACAAACCCTAATTGAACACAATTAAAAATCGTTTTTTGTGTGTTGTTGATGTCGTGTATATACATATATATGAATTGTTCATGTATGGTTGAGTATGGTGTTAGATATGGCTCTAGGTCTTATTTTGGTAAATACGGCCTGCGTGTCGTCTCTCTAAATTTTGGATGTAAATTTCTTTTCTCACCTCACTCCCCTCATATGTTCAAATGAGGTTTCCCAATGTAATTTTCTTTTTCTTTTTGAAAGATTCTCTCATTAGCTTGACGGAATTTAGGGTAGATGAGTCATATCTAAACACGGTTTATTTATGCATTTAGTTTTTGTATGTGATACAAATTGGCGCTAGATGTATGTTTAGGGGTCGCGATTTTAACACGCAAATTTTATATTACGCACAACCACGTATTCGATACGAGCGTAGGATTTTGTATAAGATACAAAATTCGTGCATGTGTTTATATGTATATGATACATGAGGGATAAACACTTGGCACACTCGTTTAATTTTAAAATTGGATTTAAAATTAAACCAAAATTGAATTTAAAATTGAACCCTTATAAAATCTTAAGTTTTAATGCCATCAATAAAACACCCTGTTAAAATCTTGATCATTGTGGAGCGGTGATAGCCCAAGCTACACGTATCTACTTTTATCTTGAGGAGACACGTGTGAATGGAATATTCAACGCAATGCCCTATTGAAATCTTGGTTTATTGGATGCGGTGATAGCCCAAGCTACACGTGTTTAGTGGCCCTTGATGATATAGGGTTGGGCTTTCGCCTCGTTGTTTTGAGTTTGGTCATTCACAAGTTTTATTGTGTGACTTAATGGGGTTATCAAATCGGATTTGGACCTCAAGACATGAGATGGGATAAACATGCCATAATAAGTATCATACGATGATACAGTCCCATAAAGGTCTAAGAGTCACATGTGATGTGATTGGTAAAGAGTTACCTACCTAAATAACCTAAGGTTGCATTATCGCCCAAGCGAAGGTAATCTTTGGTGAAATATGGGTCTTAGCCACTAATAATAATTTTGCTGGGTTTTATAAAATGGTGGACCTTTTGTTAATTAACTTTCATATCTTAATTGTAGAATCATGGCAAACAATGTAAGTTCAGCGTTATCACTGCGATCTATCCTTGAGAAGGATAAGTTGAATGGGACAAACTTCCTTGATTGGTTTCGAAATTTGAGAATTGTTCTCACCCAAGAAAGGAAGCTTTATGTCCTAGAAGACCCTCCCCCTGGAGAGCTTGCCAACGACGCTCCAAGAGCTCAAAGAACTGCTTATGAGAAGCACTTCAATGACTCTGTGAACGTTGCTTGCCTGATGCTAGCCACAATGGTTTGAGAGTTGCAAAAGAACATGGAAATGTTGACGGCTTTTGAGATGGTCACACATCTCAAGGAAATGTTACAGTAACAGGCTAGGCAAGAGAGGTTTGAGACCACTAAGGCTCTACACTCTTGCAAGATGGCTGAAGGTGCATCCGTGAGTACCCACGTCTTGAAGATGAAGGGGTACATAGATCACCTTAGTAGGCTGGGATTTCCCATTACTTCAGAGCTTGCGACGGATTTGATCCTGAACTCGCTGCCTAGAAGTTATGACCAGTTCGTCATGAACTTCAATATGAATGGAATGGAGAAATCAATTTCTGAACTGCATGGGATGCTCAAGACTGCTGAGGCATCCATTAAAAAGGCGCCTGATGCAATCTTGATGGTTCAGAAAAACCAGGGGAAAGGGAAGGGCAAAAGAAAGAGGAAGGGTAAAGCCCGGGTTGGTGAGACCAAGCCAGGGGACAAGCCTAACCCACAACCTGCCAAGAAGGCAAAGCCCTCAAAGGATGCAATCTGCTTTTTCTGCCAAAAGCCTGGACATTGGAAAAGGAATTGCAAATTGTATTTGGAAGATCAAAAGAAGAAGAAGAGCGGTGAAGTCTCTACTTCAGGTATCATTGTTATAAATGTTCACTTGTCTACTTTAACCACTTGGGTATTAGATACAGCATGTGGTTCTCACATTTGTACAAATGTGCAGGGTCTTAGAGACAGTAGAAAGCTGGACAGAAGAGAGGTGGACCTACGCGTAGGCAATGGAGCAAGAGTTGCTACTGTTGCTGTGGGAACATACGAGCTTGTCTTGCCCACTGGGCTTATTTTTATTTTGAATAATTGTTATTATGTACCTTCATTGAGTTCAAACATTATTTCCCTTTCTTATTTGGATAAGGAAGGTTTTACATGTGTCAACGACAATGGAAGGTGTTCTATTTATAAAGACAATGTTTTATTTGCTTATGGTGATTTGCAAGATAATCATTACGTCTTAAAATTAGAACGACAACACGATAACAATATCTATAACGTTGATACCAAAAAGATCAAGATTAACGAATCAAATCCTACGTACATTTGGCATTGTCGTTTGGGCCATATAAATGAGAAACGCCTAGAGAAGCTCCATAAAGATGGACTTCTAAGCTCATTTGATTTTGAATCATATGATGCTTGCGAATCTTGTTTACTTGGTAATATGACAAAGGCGCCCTTCACTGGCCACACTGAGAGAGCACCTGACTTGTTGGGAATCATACATAGTGATGTATGTGGACCCATGAGTACTCAAGCTAGGGGTGGTTACTCGTACTTCATAACGTTTACTGATGACTTCAGTAGGTATGGCTCTGTCTACCTAATGAAGCACAAGTCAGAGTCTTTTGAAATGTTCAAAAGATTTCAAAGTGAAGTAGAGAACCAACTTGGCAAGAAAATCAAAGTCCTTCGATCCGATCGAGGAGGCGAGTATTTGAGCCAAGAATTTATTGATCATCTTAGAAGTTGTGGGATAGTCTTACAACTTACCCCTCTTGAAACTCCACAGTGGAATGGTGTTTCTGAGAGGAGGAATCAGACTTTATTAGATATGGTCCGATCTATGATGAGTCAAGCTGATCTTCCGCCATCCTTTTGGGGGCATGCTCTAGAAACTGCTGCGTTCACACTTAACCGTGTTCCGTCTAAAGCAGTTGAGAAGACACCATATGAGATATGGACTGGGAAGAGGCCCAGTTTGTCTTACCTCAAGGTTTGGGGATGTGAAGTTTATGTTAAGCAACAGCCTAACGATAAACTGTCTTCAAAATCTCTAAAGTGTTTGTTTGTGGGATACCCCAAGGAAACAAGGGGTATTATGTCTACTACCCATCTGACAACAAAGTGTTTGTAGTCAGAAATGGATTCTTTTTGGAAAAGGATTTTGTCTCCAAAAGAGACAGTGGGAGTAAGATAGATCTTGAAGAGTTTCAAGATCCACAAGACACTCTAGAGGCGTAGACAAAAACTAGATAAGAGCCACAAGACGTTGTGGAAGCTCCTCTAGTAGCACAAGGACCACGAAGGTCTGATAGAACACGTTCTCAACCTCAAAGATATGGATTTTTGATGACTGAGAACAAGGATGTGTTGCTCATGGAGCGTGGTGAGCCTACCACCTATCAAGAAGCTATTGTGGGTCCCAACTCTGAAAAATGGGTTGAAGCCATGAAGGCAGAGATGCAATCCATGTACGACAATAAGGTATGGACCTTAGTCGATCCACCTGAAGGTGTAAAAGCCGTAGGGTGCAAGTGGGTTTTCAAAGAGAAAACCGACATGGATGGCAACGTTAATGTCTTTAAGGTCAGGCTAGTTGCAAAGGGGTTCACTCAGCGTCATGGTATTGACCATGATGAAACGTTTTCCCCAGTTGCAATGGCCAAGTCCATCAGGATCCTCCTTGTCATAACCGCATATTATGACTATGAGATATGGCAAATGGATGTCAAAACAGCATTCCTTAATGGAAGGATGCCCGAAGATGTGTACATGACACAACATGAGGGGTTTGGTTGTCCAGAGGAACCAGAGAAGGTGTGCAAACTTCATAGATCCATTTATGGATTGAAGCAAGCATCACGGGGTTGGAATCATCGTTTTGATGAGATAGTCAAAGAGTTTGGCTTCCTGCAAAACCCTGATGAGCCTTGTGTTTACAAGAAGATTAGTGGGAGCACGATTGTGTTCTTGGTGCTTTATGTCGATGACATATTGCTCATTGGAAATGATGTTCCTACCTTGGAGATTGTGAAATCTTGGTTGGGAAAATCATTATTGATGAAGGACTTGGGAGAAGCTGCTTACATTCTAGGCATCAAGATCTATAGAGATAGATCTCGAAGGCTTCTTGGATTAATTCAGAGTACATACTTGGATAAGGTACTGAAGCGGTTCAGTATGCAGGATTCCAAGAAGGGATTCATACCGATGAATCATGGTTTAGGCTTGAGCAAGAATCAGTGTCCCAAGACACTTGATGAGCGAGGACGCATGAGTGGCATCCCTTATGCTTCGGCAATAGGATCCATCATGTATGCCATGTTGTGTACTCGACTAGATGTGTCATTTGCCCTGAGTATGACGAGCCGGTTCCAACAAGACCCTGGTGAGGATTATTGGACTGGTGTCAAAAACATGCTTAAGTACTTGAGAAGGACTAAGGATGAATTCTTGGTTTACGGTGGAACTGATGAAGAGCTATGTGTAATTGGTTACACAGATTCCAGTTTTCAAACCGACCAAGATGATTTTAAATCGCAGTCTGGATACGTGTTTCTCCAGAACGGTGGCAGCGTGAGTTGGAAGAGTTCCAAGCAGAGCACGATTGCTGATTCTACAACGGAGGCTGAGTATATAGCAGCATCAGATGCAGCGAAGGAGGCTGTATGGATTAGGAAGTTCATTGCTGAGCTTGGTGTGGTTCCGACCATTGCTGATCTTATAACCTTGTATTGTGACAATAGTGGTGCTATTGCACAAGCCCAGGAGCCCCGGTCCCACCAAAGGACCAAACATATACTCAGACGTTATCACCTTGTTAGAGAAATGGTTGACAGAGGTGATGTGAAGATATGTAAAGCAGCAGGCGAGGATAATGTTGCCAATCCTCTTACGAAACCTCTAGCACGGGTCGTACATGAACGCCATGTAACGTCGATGGGGATTAGACACATTGATCAATGTACCTAGCGTAGGAACAATTTGATTGATGATTGTACCTAGTGCAAGTGGGAGTTTGATGGAGATTGTGCCCTAGGGCCAATCATTTTATATGTATGGACATATTGTTTGACTGATTTATGAATGATAAATTATGTCGTTATCATATTATTAGCATGTTTACTGTGATAACAATCCTTGATTAATTATGTGATAATTATTCTAAACTGCCCCTGGTCTATTATTCACGTGGAAACGTGAATGAACTAAGACCAGCATGACTTCGGTGTATAGAGAAACACGCATATGATGCTTCTCGAGAGTCATGATGCAATTATGTGAAGGGTTACAAGTTGCTGGACCAACCCGGAGAGTCCTGCATGGGTTTAGTCATACGCTAGCCTCTCCTGTACACCTGTCACGATGCCCTTAAACCTGAGGTCTTGACTATTCCGACGTTGTAGATACTGAACTTTGGCCTAGTCCAACGTTGCCCGTAACAGGGTAGCCATACAGGCTAGGTACGGGTTTAGTTGTTTGCCGTGCTGAGGAATGTGGTTGACCAAGAAGGAATTTTGTCCCTCATTAAGATGAGAGATATTTGACTGGGCCCCTCGATGAATTTGTCCAAAAAATGTGTGGCCACACAGGGTAATGACACTAACTCAAGGAATCGAGAAAGTTATGGTCTGGATTATAAGGATGACTTTCCCATGCCTTATCCATGACCAAAATATTGTGTGATAATAGGGATTATGACAAGGTGGTATTAAGGTTAAGTTGTTAATGTTAAAATGATAACTCACGTGTTTTGGGTAGTCGTGATGGCTTGCTAGAGTCCGCTCTCGACTTGTGAGTCATAGAGATGGCTTGCTACCAACTTCACGTGAGGCCTGCTGGGTCACACATGAGCAGGATCAAGATACTGTAATGGGACACGAATTAGGGTTAATTCGTGAGTCACTTTAGTGACACAATTTAAGACATAGTTGAATGTCTTAGGACATGAAGTCTTGTCTTAAATAAAATCTACGTTTGTGATATTTAAATTTGTTAGACAAGTTAAAATATATTGATTGTTAAATAGTTAATTTGATTAATCTAGTTACAATTGAGTTGTTATTTAAAATATTAGGGAATAATGAATTGGCTAAGTCTTCTAAGAGTTAGGGGATTATTGATTTATTAAATTCTCTAATATTAAAAGATAACAAGATGAGGGTGGTGCCTCATTCTTGAATCAATTAATAAAATATGATTTTGTTAATTTGAATTCAAGATTTAAATTTAAATTCAAGATTCAAATTTGAATTGAGATATTAAGGTAATATTTTAATTCAATTTGTTAAGGATATTAATAAGTTGGTGATAACTTCCTAAGAATTAGGATTGTTATCTTATTTATTAAATTCCTATAAAAGATAATAGGGGGTGGCGCATTCTTGGATTATGATATGCAAGATTTGATCTTGCATTTTGAATTTCAAGAATGCATTTTGAATTTAAATTAAGATATTAGTGTAATATTTTAATTAAGAATTCAAATCCTCCTGACTCATTCCAACAAATGAGAAGTGGGCATTCAAGATTTAGGTTTCAAGATTTGATCTTGAAATTTAAATTTAAATTGCCTTTTAATTTTGAATTATAATATTAGTGTAATCTTATAATCAAAATTAGTAATTCCCTATTTTCATGAGTTAGGAATGGGACTCTATAAATACACACATAAGTCGCTTAGAAACCCTAGCCCAAAGAGAGAGGTGAAGTCGCCTATTCCAAGTGGGAAAAAGAGAGTTTTGAGAAAACCCTAAAACTTAGAGTTTAGGGCGAGTTGTGTGAGATAAAGAGGAGAAAGTCGCATAACCCTAGAGTTGTGTGGCCAAGAATTTGATTCTTGGTTCTGCTCCACCAAATCTTGGAGTTTTCAAGAAGTGTTCTTGAAAATTTAAGATTGTAGATCGGTTCCCGTAATCTCTTGGAGAAGAGATTGAATGCTAGCACCTGAGTATCTGCCAAATTGTTCGTGTGGATCACCGGCAGAGGAAGGACACGAGTCTGTGGACTTCTCGGAAATTGCAACCACTCAGCATTCGTGAATTAGGTAAACATCTCATCTCACTGGTATAAACGCAAGTAGTGGATCCTTGGAGGAGATTATAGGTTTTTGTAAAAAAAATTAATTTTACTTTTTTCTGCTGCGCTTGCTCTATAATCTTCAACAGAAACTAATGGAGAAATTTGAGGATAGCAACAAAACAAAAAATTGAGGATTAAAATAGAATTCACTCTATAATTCAAATACATTCTGTCCAAAGAAAAACCATTGAGTTATTTTTAGCTCTGACTGAAAAAAAAAATGAAAACAACCCCATTTGAAAGATGTGGGTTTGTTAAGTTATGTTATTACCATCAGGCTTCGTGATCTATCACTCTCAACTCCTAAATGAACAAGCATGATTATTGCTTGACACTTGACACTGTGATTGAGATTTTATATATATATATATATACATATATAATAAACATATAAATTACTCCTTTAAAGATGTACAAGTTAATAATTTAATTTCTATAAGTTTAATTTACCCTCTTTAAAAACCAAAATATTCAAGTCTTTTTGTCTTTGTCAATTAATCCCTAAAAATGGACTAAAAAGTACCCCATGTTCTGTTTTGGTCCCTAATACTTGTTTTGTTTCGTTTTGGTCCTTAATATTTCTTAAAAGTTTCATCATTGGTCTCTCACTTTCGTCTTAAAAGTTTCATCTCATTTCAAACTTGAATGCAATTAAATTAGAGTTATGGGTTAAATTTGATGAGTTCTTTCTTTGTCTAGTTGGAGTCATCGACAAATAAGGTCATATCGAACATGAAATCAGGACCGAAAATAGGCTGCTTTTTCATGAATTTGGTCATATATCTCTCTCGTTTCAAGTCCGAACACAATAGAATTGGTGCTACAAGTTATTCTTGACGAGTTTTTTCTTTGTCTAGTAGGGACCGTTGACAAACGAGGTCAAATAGTATTTTGAAAGTTAATATTAATGTTTTGACCAAACTCACTTTCAAAGAACTATTTGACCTCATTTGCCAACAACCCAACTGAATAAAGAAAGAATTTGTCAAGAGTAATTTGTAGCTTCAAATTCATTGTACTCAAACACGAAATGAGAGAGATATGACCAAATTCATGAAACAAGCGGCCCATTTTTTGATTTAATTTCATGTTCGATTTGACTTAAATTTGTCGATAACTCCAATTAAGCAAAGAAAGAACTCACTAAATTTAACTCATAACTCTGATTTAATCGTATCATGTTTGAAACGAGAGATATTTGACCATATTCTATAGTTAGAGATCAATGATGAAACTTTTAAAAAACATTAAAGACTATAATGTAACAAAAACAATATTAGAAACAAAAATAAGTTTTTGACCCATATAATATATATATATATATATATATATGTATGAGTAGCAAAAGTCGCGCGAATTCAATTAATGATGGGTTGGTTGAAGTTGATCAACCTTAATCAGCGAACACACGCAGCATCAAGTTAAATTTTGTCGGCACTGAGAAATATGTCATGTATATATCTTTGTGTGGGAAATGGATCCTCTAGAGTTCCATTCTCTAGAGTTCTTGTGGAGTATGAGAGAGAAAGGAAGAGAAAAGAAGAGAGAGAAAGAGAAAATATTATTTTATATATTTTTATTTTATGAATTTTATATTTTCTGTCTCTTCTTCTTCCTTTCTCTCTCTAACTTCACAAAAACTTTAGAAAACTTTAGAAAAATGAACTCTAGAGGATCCAATCCCCTTTGTGTGTGTGCATTCTTTTGGTTTGCCCACTTACTTTATAAATTCTTGGTGGGATTTTCTCAGTTTTGTAATCTGATTCACTGTCACGTTTTGACCGTTAAAATGTCAACAGAATGGATAGCACCTTCGATTCTACTGCTCTATTTTGTCCTTTACTAACAGATTCTTTTCATATTATATATTGCCAATTTCATACACAATGCTTAATTCAGTGGCCACTGCACTTCCCAATAGGAAGAGGAAGATGATGAAGAAGGAGATAATTGAAATGGGTATGTGTGTTTGTGTGTGTCTTTGGGTTTTCATCAAATTGGAAAAACTGAGGCCCAGTTCGTTTGCGCTTCGATTATAATCTGCTCTGATTATAATCATAATAAGCATGTTTGTTTCTGTTTTTTTTCTGATCAAATTATAATCATGATTTTTTTATAATCAAACACACTCAATTACACTTATAGCCCTATATATATACTTATAATTACCTATACTCTAATACAATCAATCACCCATCACAAGGGCAAAATGGTCATTTACTTTAATATTGGGCCACTTTGTAAATACCCATTCTTGTGTTGGGCTAAACTGTTATTTTGCCTAAATTATTTAGGAATACATATTTTGCCTCTTTCAACTCTCTCGTCTCTCTCGCGTTCTCTCTCTCTTTGGAAAGAATAAACATCCATGAAGATGAAGTGGGTGGCTTTTCCTGTCTAATTAAACTTAAATGGAGGGTTCACCGAAAAATCCGTGATGAAAACCCATATCAGTTTGCTAAAAAAGTGTGATTGCAGTAAGTTTAATTACACAGGGAAAGCTAATAGGAGCTAGCTTTATTGTATGCATCCAAAATCTGAAGTGAATATAATGGCAATAAATAGACCCCCATTAATTCCACACTTCTGTTACTTGTTTAATTAAGCATAGAGGGGATTAATTGTCACGAACTAAATGTTGTTTATCACCGCCGCCACTCGCGTATTGTTTAGTCCTTGACACGATTCGTTTGTCAAGCAAGGGAGGATCCCTAATCCGACGATAAAGAAGAATCGTCGATTAACGGATTTTGATACTTTGGCTTAGAATCTTGCCGTCGCCAAGCTACGAACCCTCTTGTTGAATCTAATGGCGAAAGCGGTGTCGTTGAAGCTGGGAAACGCCAGTCTGAGAAGAGGAAGCTTTGAGAGAGAGAGAGAGAGAGTGAGACGAGAGAGAGAAGCCAACAGAAAACATTATGCCAAATTTTAATTTTTTTTTCGGGTCCGAATGAGTTTTCTTTTTCTCTCTCATCTGCTGCGAACCGGTGGATCATTTTCTTCAGTGGTCCACCGAATGTCGGGGCCTAATAGTACACTTTAGTCCTTTCGGTCCACTATTTTGTAGGCTAAAAATAGTTCGGTGGACCAAACAAAATAATCACCTCCAGAGTTGCACATGATTATAATCATATTTTCACGCTTTCCAAGGCAAACAGTGACAATTTGATTTTTTTTATAAGCAACAATCACATCCAAACACATTTTTATTATAATCAAATCACACCTTACTTTTTCCAACTTTTTCTTCCATTTCTACCCCTATACAATTTATCAATTTTCCTACCCTTCTATCTACCAACCACAATCATTACATACCCATTTCAATAATTTCACACCAAATAATAAACTTTCATCCAAACACCAATACACAAATAATCAACTTTGATTATAATCATACTCTGATTATAATCAGAGCAGATTTTATTATAAGCGCAAATGAACTGACCATGAGGTGGGTGTCTAATGAAATTTATTGCTTCAAATTTCTCTTGAAATTGAGAGAATTTTGTGTTAGAAAATAGTTAGTAATTAAAGTTCCATATTGAATAAGTTAAAGGGTTGAGGAGAGGGCTCATATGTGAATAGTTATAAACATTCATGTATTGATGATCATAAACAATTTTGTGTATTTGAAGGGTCGTGACTCTTCATATATGAATAGATGGTCATAATTGTTTATTAATTGAGACATGAATGTTGTTTTATGATAAGTTATAATAAGTTTTTAAGATTGAACATGAAAGGTTGTGAGTGGAATTCTGAAAGGTTTTATCTCTTCAGCTTTTCCTCTATAAATCTATAAGTATTATTTCTTCTCTCAAATAGATGATCAATTAAGAAATATCATTTTCAATTTTTTCCTTCCTAAATGTATTCAAAAGATATTATAATTTTGCTGGCTATAATATTAGGCTTTGTAAAATCCTGAAAAAATTATGCTATATAATTCCAACAACAAACGAATAGTGTGTGCTTAATTTCTTTAAAATAGTGATCACACTATCAAATCCTATACTATTTTTCTAACATTTTGAACATGTAAAAAAGTAACATTTATATATGGATAACAATCTCATTGACTTTGTTTGAGGGTGTTGCCTCATTTCACTCTTGATTCTTAGAAGAGCGGGACTTGCCATTTTTTATTTAGTTTTCTTAAATATATAAAAGTAAATTAATAATTCAGTTTTGAAAAAATCATCTAGTTAATAACTTTTTTTTTTTGGCCTAATTTAGTTAATAACTTAGTCTTTACTCACATGAATGTGGTTTAGTGGTTTCTCACTTGGTATTTTAATTAACTTGGTCTTCTAACTTGTTTTTTAATCAAGTTTGAATATCACCTTTGAGTATATATAGAAAGCATTCTGTTATTTATTTATATATATATAAATAACTTAGTCTTTTTTATATATAAGAAAAAATAATTTAGTCTTTGAAAAATTAAAATGTATAATTTAATTGTTGAAAAAACTAAATAATATACTCTTTAGTACATGATTTAAAATGACTAACATGCATACGTTTGAATCTTTTAAAAAATAAACTGTCTATATATTTTTAATTCTTTTAGAGATTAAGTTGTGACTTCATTATTTTTTTTAGTAGACGCAATTATAATTTAGCCATCTTTGGACATTAAATATATATAAGTATATTTATCAATAAAAGCTCAAATCTAAGTTATCGGAGAATAATCTTTTTTACTATACCCAATTCTCATTAATGGAGAATTTACGACTTTGACTAAGATCATATATTTTGTTAGTGTAAATTGAATTAAATTAATTAGAAATAAATATATGTATGTAACTATGTATACATAATTAATGAATCTAAGTATAAAATCATAAACTAAACCTATATTTTGATTTCTTAGAGATTTTTTATTTAATTTATCCTTTTATAAATTACTAAATTTGTGAAGGAAAATAAATTAAGAATCGACATCTAATAAGTATAAATTTAAGAAAATAACTAACATGTAAAAATAAAAATATTTTTTTTAGTTTGACAATATATTTGAAAAGTTCATCATTAATTCAATGAGTACACCTAAAATTCTGGTTTATTATAATTTATAAGTGAAGGTATTTGCTGATGTAAGGTAGTCACGGATCCTTTACATGCATATTCACTAAGTTTATTGCTTTTTAATTACTAGTGCATACTTCATGTGATTGAGTTCTACAAAATGAGACATATAAATATCATCACAAGTCGTTTTATCTAATTTTTTTTTCAAATATGTAATTATCACATTTGATATGATTAAGAATTTGTAAGGTATATGTCACACTCACACATATATGTAATTTGTAGGGAGCATTTGGTTCACACTTCACATTGGAAATGACTCGATCGAAACATGAATAACCCTCTTGCTTGTTGACATTAGGGACAACCCATTTGCAAATGCTGGAATGATCTTGTACACAATAAAAAATTTTAAATTTTAAACTAATAATTGTCATGGATAGGGAAATTCACAAATCACAACCAACCAACTACCCAAAGAGAGAAAAAAAAAAGGAAGAATAAACTAATAATTTAGTCCTTAAAATATCACTGAATTGACAATACAATCATTTAGTGAAATGTGCAATGTAATCCCTAACAAAACCAAACAATATATTTATTAATTATTTTCATGGATTAAAGAGTATATTGTTTGGTTTCTTCAAAAACTAATGATTACACCATTTGGTTCTTTTAAGGATTAAATTGTGTATTTCTATCTTTTAGATGTTGAATTGTTAGCTCAGTGATTTTTTTAGAATTGAATTATTAGTTTATTCAAAAAAATAAAAAGAGAGAAGAAAATGGAGATATGATAATACCAAGTCATAATTCATTGATTGGAATAAGAAACTATACATTGATGATGAATTTAAAACTATGAAACTATAAAAATATAAATATAAAATGAAATTGTTGCTGACCCACACATGATGAGACCAAGAAGAATAAAGCCTCATTTTGACCTCAAAAACAGCACCACCCATAAATAGAAAGGTCCTTTCTCATTCATATATGGTGTGGCTCACAAAATTAATGAAACTCATGGGATCCTTTTGATTCTTGAACTCCACTTCCAACAACCAAAACCATCAATATTCTCTCTTCAGACCTGCCATTTCCATGCTTGTTTTCAGATTCATCTCTTCCCTTCTACCAAAAAAAGAAAAAATAAACTAAGAAAAAAAAACGAGTTAAAAATTCTTACTTTCTACTTTCTACTTTCTACTCTCTCATCATCACTCTGTATTTCTAACAAAGAACACCAAAAACAAGCATGGAAATGGCAATTCATTCATTTGCCCATTACTACTAGAAGGAAATTAAATTAACTCAATACAAAGAAAATTCAACATTACAAGAAGCTAGATGGCCAGTCTCAAAGATAAAGAAAGTAAAGGAGGAAGATAGAACTATATATATATATATATAGAAAGAAGAAGAAGCCATGCTCCATGCCAAAGATTGCCTTTTGTCTCTGTATTTGTCTTTTTCTTTGCTCCGTCTGGTGTGTGTTTCAAGTTTCAAGAACTAGACGAAAAGGTGTTAACTTTCTTTGGTATACTAAATAAGATTGAAAACCCATAAAGGATAAAGAACAAGAAAGGCGATATTTGATCTTAAACTACAATGCAAGAAGGAAGGAAGCAAAAGTGGTGGTGGGGTTTTTTTGGCAAAAAAGAAAAAAACAGAGGATGGTGAGTATCTATAATCACTATATGATTAAATTATGATATACCTCTAATACGAGTAATTAAGATCAATTGTGAAGTGGGTTTGGTCCTGAGGGAACTAATCTCTTCTCCACGCCATATCTTGGATCAACCCCATTATGATGATTATCATCTTTATTGATTTGGTGAGGAAGATGACGCAGATTCTGGTGGATTCTTTGAAGCTGGAAACACAGAGAACGTGGGTTGCCATTGGAGAAAGAATCACAATTCTGGGTTTTCTGGGTGTTTCTTGAAGATGCCATGAAATTGGAGGTTGGGATGATTCTGCAATTCACTGATGAGACAAAGAAGAAGAGAAAGAGAAGAAGGAGAAAAAAAGGAGAAGAAGATGAAGAAGGTGGGGTCGAAGACAGAGAGCTCTTCATTTCAGAAAGAAAAAACAGAGGAAAACAGAGAGTGAAAGTGAAGGATGATGAATGAACTGAAGAAGAAGATGAAGAAGATGATGATGGTGAAAGAAAGAAAGAAAGAGAAAGAAGGGGTTGGAAGAGAGAGTATTATTAATGCGAAGCGAGAGACACATGACAATATGACATTGAGTGGATGGAAATGCCGAGAAAAACAGAGACAATTAATAGCATAAGAGAAACAAGTTTTTGGTATATAGTCAGCAATTACAATCTCTCATCAAATGTGTCACGAAGTTTATATGGACACCTTTCTTGTGGTTTAATGCTTTAATTTTTCCCATTATTTCATCACTATATGATAAAAATATCACATACATCCCTCTCTCTTTTTTGACTTTTGCTTTTCCTGACGTACATAAATCCTAAATTCACCTTGGAGTATTTAATGCTTGAATAAAAATTATTTTTAACAAATACCTTTCACTATAGTATAATTATAATATTGATAAATAAGATTTTTTTTTCTCCTTTTGTTGAGGATTAAAAGTTTGTTGAGGATTTTACAACTTTTTCGTACTATTAAGATTTGACCAAGCAATATTAGTATTCACTAATATCTAAACGAAGATTTTAAATTTTAAACTTTATCAATATAGTTATCTTTATTGAAAGATTTTGTTACTCAAATTGAGTGTAAATTAGTTGAAACAAAATCTTAAAATCAAGAAAAATTACAAAAAGGAAAAAACCATTAACATTTGATTGATATATGGAATTTTTAAAATGTAAGGAACTCTCCCTAATTTAGAAGAAATGGATAATATTAAATTTTGATTTATGTTAATGTTATTTCCATTCCATTCTTGGATATGCAACTAACAGTCTACGGAAATTCAGACAGATAAAAGTACTAGGATGATTCATCATTAATATTTGCTATTACCTAAACTAGGCCATTTAAATTGTTAATCATAATACCACAATTGTTTATAGGGTAAATTATAAATTAGATACATGTGTGTGGTTAGGTCGAATCTCACATCACTGCCGTGTGGTTTGAAAATTTTCACTTTAGGTACTTGAGATATGCATCGTTTAACAATTAGGGTATCTGTGTTTTTATTCCGTTAATTTTAAAGGAAAATACTGATGTGGCACAATCTTAGCCATCGATTTCTAATGTATCTTAGCCGTCAATTTCTATTGTATCTTAATCGTTGGTTTCTCTTGCATTTTAGTCGTTGGTTTCCACTCCCAGGTTAAAATCTCATTTTTGGTTCTCAAACTATGGGATACGTTTCATTTTGGTGATAAAAACTATTTTTGTTTCATTTTTGTCCTCAAACTTTCACATTTTTTCTGTTTTGATCTCCAAACTGTGATTTTATCGAACTGATAGGAATTGTGCCCTAGGTCCAATCCTCTTATGTATATGTTATGAACATATGGATTAATTTATAGAGATAAATTAATGGTTTTCACATTATTAGCATGTTTACTGTGATTACATCCGTGATTAATTATACGATAATTAATCTAAATATGTCCCTGATCGATTGTTTTCGTGGGAGCGAAAATGAACTAAGATCAGCATGACCTCAGTGCATAGGGATGCACGCACTAGATGCTGGAATGAGAGTCATGGTGCAATTACGTAAAGGGTTACGAGTTGCTGGACTGACCTGGAGAGTCCTGCATGGGTTTAGTCATCAGCTTGCCTCTCTTGTACGCCTGTCACGACGCCTTAGACCTGAAGTCATCATTATTCCGGCGTTGCAGTTGTCAGACTTTGGCTTAGTCTAACGTTGCCCGTAGCAGGGTGCTGAGGAATGTGGACTGACCAAAGTTGGGATTTTGTTCCCCATTAAGTTGGGAGATATCTTACTGGCGCCCTCGATGAGTCTGTCCAGGAAAATGCATGGCCATGCTAGATATTGGGACTTACTCAAGGAGATCGAGAAAGTAAGGGTTTGGATCATGGATGACTTTCCCGCGCCTGATCCATGACCAAGATATCGCAGAACAATAGGGTCAATGCCTAGGAGGTACGAAGGTTAAAATCGGTTTTGGTAACGACCGATCAACTCACGTGTTTTGGGTAGTCGCGATGGCTTGCTAGAGTCCGCTCACGACTTGTAGGACATGGGGATGACCTACTGCCAACTTCACGTGGGGCCTGCTGGGTCACACACGAGCAGGATTAGAACACACCGTTTAAGGGACACGAATTAGGGTAATTTGTGGGTCACTCCGTGGCCTAATTTAAGACACAGAGGAAATGTCTGGGACATTATGTCTTGTCTTAAATTTTCTACAGTTTAAATAATTGTTAAATGATTAATAGAGATTAATTATTTACAATTTAAATATTGGGAAATAATAAATTAAATAATTCCTAAAAGTTAGGAGATTATTGATTTATAAAATTCCCTAATATTTTGCTTGAGGATGGCGCCTCAATTTTAGGTGATTTAATTAATAAAAATGTTTTATTAATTTAAGTCATGGATTTGAATTTGAATTTGAGATTCTAGATTTGAATTAAGATATTGGGGTAATATTTTAATTCAATAAAGAATTTAAATTCAGAATTCAAAATTTGAATTAAAGATATTATTGTAATATTTTAATTCAAAAACATTGGGATAAAATAAGTTGGTTATGACTTCCTAATTTTAGGAGTTATTTTTTATTTATAAAATTCCCAATAAATGAAGCATAATAGGCGCCTAGCTCATGTGGGTCCCATTAGAAGATTTGATCTTCAATTTGATTCTATGAGTTAGGAATTTGAATTTGAATTAAAATATTATTGTAATATTTTAATTAGATATTCAAGTCTTAAAAGATATGATATTATCAGAATATCATGATTTTAGATTTATAAAATTGCTATAATTTTAATAAATATAAGCCCAACAATTCGCCTAGCTCCATAAGTCATGCTAATTGATGCACAATTGAGAGAAACCCTAAGTTTGCTAAGCAAGTCGACTTTCCTCCTTGTAGAGAGAGAAATTTCGCCACCCACCTTCCTAGAGAGAGAAGTCGATTTTCTTCTAAGGGGTTAGGAGAGAAATCGAAAGTTGTGGGTTCCTAGTGTTTTTAGAGAAGGAGAAGAACAAAAGGTGTTTTGTTGCTGTCTACTTCTCTGTGGCGCCATCTACCTGGATTTCAGAGAAGGAGTTCTTGAATCCAAAAAGCTGTAGATTGAATCCCGAGTCTCTTTGGAGAAAGAGGCGTGGAGGCTAGCACCTCGTGTTCGGGAAACTGTTCGTGTGGATCACCGGTAGAGGAAGGACGTGTTGATGGACTTCTAGACTCACCAGTATCACCAATCCGATTGAAAGCCTGAGGTATAACACTTTTCGTATCTGGTTTTAAATTCAGCTAGCGGATCTCAGGGTGGGACTTTCCTGGGGGCGCAAGTTTTTTTTTTTTAATTTACAGTTCTTCCGCTGCGTGTTTCCTTGGGGATTTCCCAACAATTTTCACCGTTATTCTTAGTCATAAATTATAAATAAAAATCAACCACAAATTTATCTCTAATTTGTAACTAAAAATGAAATTTTCTCTTCCTCTCTTTGTCAACTCACTTATTAATACGTATTTGAATAGGAGTGAACAAAAATATAAAAATACATAAAATAAAAAAAATGGGTTGAATAAAAAATTGATTTTTTTTTTAAATAGTTTGGCTCGATCGGACTCGATGGCCCGACCTGAGTCTAACTGGGTTGGGTCTTAGGTCTGGCCCGACCCAGCTCGTGATCACTCCTATATTTATGAGAGAAATGATTTATCTTAATTATTTAGGTTAAAAATAACGATGTAAACCTTATGAAATAAAATTTTTGGGACAAAAACGTAATAAATATGAAAGTTTGAGGACTAAAATGAAATAAAAAATAGTTTTAGGACCAAAATGAAATTTTTCCCATAATTCATGGACCAAAATTTAATTTTTCACTGAGTCACGTGATTGCCACATCAGCATTTTCCGTTAAAATTGACGGAACAAAACTACAGGTACCCTAATTGTTAAACTGTGCATGTCTTAGGTACCCAAAGTGAGATTTTTTAAACTACATAGCAATGATGTGAGATTTGGCCTAAACATAGGTACCTAATTTGTAATTTACCCTTGTTTATATAATATATAGCAATATGTAAACAATCTTATTTTAATGAACTTAATAATACATGATAACATGAATCGTATGAGCTTTTCAGTTTCTTTCATTAATCTTATCAATTAAACTTTGAATTTAGTTATTAAATAAGGTTTGGTTTAGTGGAAGTGTTAATCTTTAACAAAATAGTAAATTTAAGATAACAAAATCCTTTTCATCCTGAGATTTTACATCAACTTTCAATTTTCTTCTAAAATTTTTTAGTTAATTTTATTTTTTACTCTTACTTTAATTAAATATATTTTCGAAAAATTCTACGTGATTAGTGACATATGATGTAAACTTAGTAGAAAAAAAACTCAAATCCTAACTTGAATTGAAAAACACAATGAAATATGTCCTTAATTTATGAAAAGAAATTAGTTAAAAGATAAAATTGACCAAAATGTGAAAATTTAGGATAAAATTGACAGTAAAAAAATATTGAGAACAAAATTGAAAGTTAATATAAAATTTGAGGAAAAAAATTACTTTTGCCTAAACTTAAATTTGAATTTTAATTGAAAGAGATAGAAATTATATTTAATAGTTAATAGCATTTTAAATATAATTGTTTTCAAGGTCAAAGGATCATTTTGGTCCTAAATGTATGTCCTAATGTTCATTTTGGTCATTTGTGTTTCAAAATGTTCAAATTGGTCCTAAATGTTGACAAAATGTTTCATTTTGGCCCCAACCTATTGAATTTGGTTATATTTCTTTCGACTCTCATTTCAAGTTCAAAAGACTTGTTAAGAGTAATTCGTAGCTCTGAATCCGTCATATTCAAATTTGAAATCAAAGATATAATCAATTTTGTTTGTTTGATCGTGAAATGAGCGATCTGCTTCTAGAACCGATTTGACTTCGTTTGCTGACGACCCCAACTGGATAGAGAAAGTATTCTTTAAGAACAATATGTAACTCTGAACTCTTCAATTTCAAACTTGAAACGAGAAAAATTTTTTTTATAACATAAAAAACGATGACAACAAAAGAAAAACAAACAACAACAAGCTAGAGGCGCGGGGGCAAGTTATTCAAGCTACCCACAACAGTGGACCCACGGTTAAATTTGTCGCCATTTATACTTGATGAAGCAACTAGCCCTTGAGCCTTTAGCCTCATCATAAAAGGTTCAGAGTTAGAAGGATTAGAGCTAAACAAAGTAAAATACTAAGAAACAGAAGAGGTAATGATCCTGATGGCTGCAGCCGGCGACACCTTGGCACACTTCCAAACCCTCTCATTATGAAGCTTCCAAATGACATCTAGCGTCACAAGAATGGTTAACCAAGCCTCATAATAACGAGCCATATTTCTTTTCCACCTCTTTATCCAAATGTAGAGCCACCTCTAAAACACTTGAGAACTTGAATTTGACTTAATGGCCATAGGCAACCCAAACCAAACCGCCCTAGCAAAACTACAGCTGAGGAACATTTGGGACACAGAGTCATCTTGAAACTCACAGACCGGACAAATGGTCTCACACCTGAGATGATGACGATTCAAATTCGAAGACGTCAGGATAGCGTCATGCCAAATTTTCCAAGCCGTGACCAGAATTCTCCTGGGGGCTTTCGTCCTCCAAAAGTCCTTCCAAGGAAACTGAGAAGAAGCTGTATTGCTATAATCCGGATGGCACGTTCGACTCAGCAAGTCAAAACCTGCAGCAGTGGTGTACGACCCAATATCAAAATAAAACATTTTGCCAATATTTAGGACCGATTTGATCATTTTGAAACATAAAGGACCAAAATAAACATTAAGACATACATTTAGGACCAAAATAACCATTTAACCTTGTTTTCATGAAACTCTGTAAACTTTACTTATTGTAAATGAATTTTCTTAACTTTTGAAAAATGATAAAAGTTTTGTGCTCTTTTTTTAGATTTTTTTATTCAATATATTTTTTTAATTTATAATTATATGAGAATCTTATTAATTGAAACTTACAAAATTAATAATAACTGTATTTAATAATATTTTTTTTATATATGTATTTAATAATAATTCAAAATAATAAATACTAATTCTTTCTTACATAAAAATCGAAAACAATTTCTTTTTCTATAAAACCGAAAACTGAAAAATCGTTAGTATGTCCAATATCCAAAGTTTGAAATACTCTTTTTAGGCCAAAAACTTATTTTGGTCCCTAATGTATATTTAAAGTTTTGTTTTGGTCCTAATATTTTTTTGTTCTGTTTTGGTCCTTAATGTTTTTTAAAAGTTTTGCCATTAGTCCTTAATTATTGAATATGGTCATACTTCTTTCGTTTCAAACTAGAATGCAATTAAATCAGGACTACGAGTTAAATTTGATGAGTTCTTTCTTTATCTAGATTAAGTCATTAGCAAGCAAGGTCAAATCGAATATGAAATCGAGTCAAAAAATGGGCCATTTGTTTAATGAATTTGGTGATATGTCTCTCATTTTAAATCTGAATGCAACAGAATCAGAGTTACAAGTTACTCTTGACGAATTCTTTCTTTGTCTAGTTCGGACTGTTGACAAACGAGGTCAAATACTTCTGTGAAAGATAATATTAATGTTTTGACCAAACTCACTTTCGGAGTACTATTTGGCCTTATTTGCCAATGACCCTAACTGGATTGAGAAATAACTCATTAAGAGTAATTTGTAACTCATATTTCGTTGCATTTAGACTTGAAATGAGAGATATATGGCCAAATTCATTAAACAAGCGACCCATTTGTTGACCCGATTTCATGCTCAATTTGACCTTGTTTGTTGATGATTCCAACTAGGCAAACAAAAAACTAATCATATTTAATACTTAGTTTTGATAATCGCATTCGAATTTGAAATGAAAGAGATATGACTATATACCAATAATCAATGCAGTCAAGATCGAGATCTTACTCAAGATCAGAAGGAGCATGAGAAAGATCGAATCGTAAGATCGAATCGAGGATCGTAAGATCCTATGAATTTCCTAAAAAAATATTATATAAATCATATAAACAATTACTAATATCTATTTATGTGTATATATATATATATATAAATGCTCATAAGTCATAAATTCATCTTATAACTTATGAGTATGTATATATAAATATATATAATAAGCAACAACATCTCCCATTTCTAACAAAAAGCTAACAAAAGTTCAGTCAAACGCTAACAAAAACAAAGCAACAACATCTTCATACCTGAAAAAATAAAAATAAAAAGACAACAAACTTAATTATAAGTAGTGAATTAGTGATTGAAATCTAAAAAGAAAAAAAAAACTTCAAGCCTAAACTTCAAGCCTAAGTGGTTTGTACTTGTGAACACCGCATTTTGGCCGGGCTCTTTTTTTTAAGTGTTTAAAACGTTTTAGGGCCTTTTTGAAAGTTTTAAAATGTTTTAGGGTCTTTTGGAAAGTCTCTTAAATATTTTTGGACTTTTTTTGAAAGTTGTTAAAACATTTTAGGGTCTTTTGGAAGTCATTAAAACGTTTTAGGGCCTTTCTGAAAGTTTTAAAATGTTTTAGGGTCTTTTGGAAAGTCTCTTAAATGTTTTTGGGCCTTTGTGGAATTGTTTAAAGTGTTTTTGGACCTTTTTGAAAGTTTTTAAATGTTTTTGGGCCTTTGTGGAATTGTTTAAAGTGTTTTTGGGACCTTTTTGAAAGTTTTTAATTGTTTTTGGGTCTTTTTTTTTAAAAAAAAGCTTAAAAAAAAATTTACAAGATCGGTAAGATCGTACGATCTTACCGATCTTACGATTTAAATCTAGATCTTACTCAGATCTTGGTCAAAACCGATCCTGCATCCGATTTAACTAGAATTGGCCTTGCAAGATCGTAAGATCGTACGATCTTACGAGTTAAATCTAGATCTTGACCGCCTTGCCAATAATGAAACTTGAGGAAACATAAAGGACCAAAACAGAACTTTGGGTGAACATTAGGAACCAAAAGAGGTTTTTGACCTACTTTTCCCATATAAAATAAAATTTAAATCAGATTATGGGCATTTGCTTTTTTGGCCAATAAATTATGGGCTTGTTAATCTTAAATTTATGTAAATAATGGTTAAATTAAAACAACATTCAAGTATTCAACCATTTGTAAAGAAGATCAAAATGAAAGACAAGCATTAGATTTCACCACACGTCAATTTAGCATGACAAAATCATCACAAATCGTTTGGCACAATCCTTGAAATCCAAGTATCTAAGGCACCACGCTTGAACAAGTTCAATTATCTGAATATTGTTGCAGATAATAACATTTTGAATTTCGTCACTTTCACCACCAAAATTTTCTCAGAAATTCGAAATTGGAACGAAAAAATCAATTACAGAGATCAATCAATGTGCGTATGATAAGCATTTTTCACTTCATTGATTCACGATTATGGTTCCTCTCACAATCTTGCTGTTATTGTTGTTGTTCTTCTTCTTCGTATTCATAAACCCTAGCTTCGAATCTAAGGTCTCAATCTCCGTTTCCCCCACCGTCCTTTCCAGATCCGGCGACTCCGTGAAAATCGAATGGTCCGGCATCGATTCTCCCTCCGATCTTGACTGGCTCGGTATATACTCGCCTCCGAGCTCTCACAATCACCATTTCATCGGTTACGTCTTCCTCTCTAAATCACCGACATGGCGATCTGGATCTGGTAATATCTCAATCTCTATCGTCAATCTCCGATCTAATTACAGCTTCCGTATCTTTCGATGGACTCGCTCGGAGATCAACCCGAAGCACATGGACCACGATCACAATCCCTTGCCCGGTTCAAAGCACATTCTGGCCACATCTCATGAGGTAGGGTTTGAACCGGGTCGGGGCCCCGATCAGATCCATTTGGCGTTCACTGACAATGATGATGAGATGCGAGTCATGTTCGTGACCGGAGATCAGAAAGAGAGGCACGTGAAGTATGGGGAGAGAGAGGAGAAGCTAGATGCGATGGTTTTGGCTACTGTGAAGAGGTATGAGATGGAGCACATGTGTGATTCTCCGGCCAATCAAACCATTGGCTGGAGAGATCCTGGTTACATACACGATGGGGTTATGACCAATTTGAAGCCAGGAGTGAAATACTATTATCAGGTATATATCATCAACATCAAACTAGCTCATGTTGAATTGGACCTCTGATCTTTTTGAAAGGATTGTTATATATAATCATTAGAATGTCTAATTGTTTAATCTTAATCCCACTTTTCTTGAGTTGAGAAGTAGATTGGTGGACTCCCTGAAGCACTTGGTTCTGTTGTGTGCTTTTTTTTTTGGGTCGAACTGTTGTGTGCTTCAGCCTTCAAGTGTAGTTTTCAACCTGATGTCCATGTTTTTTTGTTCATTTTATTTTGTCAATCAAGGAGTTTCCTTCAAAGATTTTTGGCAAAATTACTAATTTCGTCTCCAAACTTTACACCAACTGTCAATTTCATTTCCAATGTTTTATATTTTGGTCACTTTTATTCTTTGACTAACTTCTTTCAATAAATTAATGATAGACTGCATCTGTTTTTCAATCTGAGTTAGGATTTGACTTTCTTTTTCTACATTACGTATCATTAGTCACATAGATTCTATAGTTAGTATTTGGCTAAAGTAAGAGCAAATGTTAAAATTGACAAAAATGTGAAACATTGAGGATGAAATTGACAGTTAGTATAAAGTTTGGCCACGGAATTAGTACTTTTGCTAAGATTTTTTAAGTTTCCCAATTTTTTAAGGTTGTTCCTAAAAATATTTTTGTTGAATTCTTTTAATTGTTTTGTTTCGAAGATTTAGTTTTCTTGGGGTGTTTCATTATTTAATATCTAATTGTCTTAGTCTTAATCTTAATCCCACTTTTATTGAGTTGAGAAGTAGAATGAATTATGCTACTTGGTTCTCCTGTGTGCTCCATGTATATTTTAAACCTGATATTATTAATGATATTTATTTTGTTCTGTCGATAAATGTAGCTAAATTTGCATGTCAATGCTCTTGTGTACCAGGTTGGAAGTGATAGCGGAGGGTGGAGCCCAACTCATAGTTTTGTGTCAAGGAATAAAAACTCTGATGAAACAATAGCTTTCCTCTTTGGCGACATGGGAACTGCTACACAATACTCGACATATCTGCGAACACAAGATGAAAGCATATCAACCATGAAGTGGATCCGACGAGATATTGAAGCCTTAGGTGACAAGCCTGCTTTTATCTCACACATTGGAGACATTAGCTACGCAAGAGGTTATGCATGGTTGTGGGACCATTTTTTTGCTCAGATTGAACCTGTTGCAACCAGAGTAGCGTACCATGTTTGCATTGGAAATCATGAGTATGACTGGCCTTCGCAGCCATGGAAACCCGACTGGGCCGGTTATGGAAAAGATGGGGGTGGTGAGTGTGGGGTACCCTACAGTTTAAGGTTCAACATGCCCGGAAACTCTTCAGAACCCACGGGAACCAAAGCTCCAGCAACTCGAAATCTTTACTACTCATTTGATATGGGAGCAACCCATTTTGTGTATATCTCAACGGAGACTAATTTCCTTCCTGGTAGCAACCAGTATAACTTTCTAAAGCATGATTTGGAATCTGTTAATAGGAGCAAGACTCCTTTTGTAATAGTCCAAGGCCACCGTCCCATGTACACAACAAGCAATGAAAACAGGGATGCCCAATTAAGAGGAAAGATGCTTGAGAATTTGGAACCTTTGTTGGTGAAAAACAAAGTGACCCTTGCTTTATGGGGGCATGTTCATAGATATGAGAGGCTTTGTGCACTGAATAACTACACCTGTATGAGCCAGGATCAGAAAAGGGAGAATAAGATTGGTACTGTTCATGTTGTGATTGGCATGGCAGGCCAAGATTGGCAACCCATCTGGCAACCTAGACCAGACCACCCTGATGTCCCAATCTATCCGCAACCGAAACAATCTTTATATCGTGGGGGTGAGTTTGGGTACACTAGATTAGTTGCTACCAAGGAGAAGCTTGTGCTTTCCTATGTAGGAAATCATGATGGACAGGTGCATGACACAGTGGAAATCTTGGCATCTGGAGAATTTGTCAATGGCGATAGGGATGCCGATGGTGGTGCCAAAGCTGGTGGTTTTGGTGGTGTTAAAGCTAGTGATGATGGTGGTGCAAAAGCTAGTGACGTTGTTAAAGTTGGTGAAGAAAAGGTAAGAGGTGAGGTTGTACAATCCAAATGGTCTTTGTATGTAGAGGGAGCGAGTGTGTTGGTTCTTGGGGCCTTCATAGGTTACATCATTGGTTTCATTTCTCATGCCAAGAAGCATGAGAACAAAAAAAATTGGACTTTAGTAAAGACTGAGGAAACTTGAAGATTAAATTATCATTTCACGTGTTTTTTATCCTTCTTAATGTTGTGATCTTCTGCTTCTTTGTTTGGTTTTGCCCGAGTTGCAACCTAATATAGTTCAGGATCTTTGTAGATACAAATAGGCAATTTTTGTAAGAATCTGTATGAGTGTATTCAAGCCATTTGTTGTATTCATATTCCTTTCAGGATAAATGTAGTTATGTAATTGTGGTCTATTTATTCTTATGGCTGCCAAATTACAGTTCAGATGTATATATGATGTGACAGATGAATTTTGTTAGATCAATGATGGCCATGTACACTTCTAATATAATTTTATACTGTTTTTCCCCAAGAGTTATTTATTTTGTTACTACTAGATACATCTCTAGATTTTGACAATAGTTGATGGCGGTAATTTTGTGTTTAGATGGAAAATGATGAGATCTTTGAAATTTTGTTTGAAAAGCATTAAAGCTATGTACTCCTTTATGGATTAAAGCTAGGAATTATTAGTTTATAATCCAAATTGGATTAAATTGGGATTGATGTCATCCACTGAGAATTTGTTTTTTTAAGTTCATATGCCATAAATAAGCTCTTCTAGTGAAATTTATAAAAGATATGCTTATTCATATGCCTTTATTATCATTTTATTCATTGTCAATTTATTCCACATGATAAATTATCTTGCTTGACAATGGCATGCCTTTATTATTTTATACATTTGTGCCACATTTTGCATCCGTTACTTGAAGAATCAATCATTGTGAAGTGGGTTTGGTCCTGTGGGAACTAGTCTCTTCACTATGCCATATCTTGGATCAATCTCATTCTGAGTATCATCTTCATTCATTTGGGGAGAAAGATGAAGAGAACGCAGGGTGTGGTGGATTCTTTGAAGCTGAAAACACAGAGAACGAGATTCACCATTGGAGAAGGAATCACAATAACGATGTGGGTTCTGGGTGGTTCTTGAAGATGAAATGAAAGTGGAGCTTGAATTTTCACAATTCACTGAGAAAATGAAGAGGAAAAGGATGAGAAGCATGCATGCATGAGGAGCAGAGGAAAACAGAGAACTCTTCATTTTAGGGGAAAAAAAACAGAGGAAAATAGAGAGAAAGTGAAGAATGATGACTGAATTGAAGAAGATGATGACACTGGATGAATAGAAATGCTAACAAAAGCAAAGACAATTTATATCATGAGAAAAGAGGTTTTGGAGAATAAAATTGTTTGAAGTTAGGGAATTCAGAATTTTATGAAGTTATCTCTATTTCAGATAGAATGTATCTTTTTCTTTTTCTTTTTTTCTTTAAATATCTATATGCAGCTAACTTTAAACTAGGAGTTGACAGTTGATACGTACGCACCCCTCAAGTTTTTTTTTTCTTTGTCTGGTTAAGTGCTGGCACGTATTTCTGATTTATTTTTTTATTTATTTTGTTTACATTTTCAACTAATATAAAGGCCGGCTTGGCTTAGCAGTAAGTACGTTTACTGTAGGGTTTGAGGTCGTGGATTCGAACCAGCCTCTTTGCAAAAATGCAATGGTAAGGCTGTTAGTATATTCTCTTCCCCAACACTCCCACCAAGTGGGACTCGAACTAGGTTGGCCCTTTACATTTTCAACTAATAGAAATATGAGTTCATGTTCTATGTTCATTTTCTCTCTCTCAATTGAGCTAATGTTTTTTTGTTGGACTACTCCCTCCAACTTTTTTTTTTTATAAACAACTTTAATCAATAGTCATCTTTCTTTTGTTATTTCTTCTCACTTTCTCTCCCCTAATTGAGCTAATTTTTTTTTTGTTTTCCTTGAACTACTTCCCCCCAAATTTTTTGTTTTGTCTTGTAAACAACTTCAACCAATAGTCATCCTTCATTCTTATCTCTCCTCGCTTCCTCTCTTCCAATTGAGTTATTTTTTTTAGTGAACATATCTCTCCAACTTCTTTTTTTGTTTTGTAAACAACTTGAAAAAAAAATATATTTGTTGAATAAAAATTTAGTTATAAATATATATTTGTTGAATAAAAATAAAATATCTTTTTAGTTATCGTGAGCATAACAACTTCAATAATTTAATTTATAAATTTTAAAATTATTTTTATGCTCTATCTTGACTTTCTCTCCCCTTATTAGATGTAATTAAGAAATGTTGTTTATATGATTGTTAAAATCTCGATTTAAATCTTAAAATCTGACGAGCTCACGATCTTACTTAGACAAAACGAATCTTAAGTAAAATCTAAATTTATTAGAATCTTATTTAAATCTTAATTTTATATATACGATTTTACAATTTTACATTTTATTGATCCTACAAATTTACAATTTTATTATGAGTGATAAACTGGAAAATGGCTAGCACTTACCTAGTTCACCGGGATGGGCTGCGAGAGCCAAGTGTTGAGCAAGAACCTGCAAGAGCTTCACAGGGGGGCCCTGCGAAGTGTACTCCGACGCTCAAGTTAGTAAGAGAGTAATCAGAGAGTAAGAGAATTTCAGAGTGTAAGAAGTAGCTAACCTTGAACTGGTGAGATGGGCTCTATTTATAGAGCAGGGAGGAGAGAGGTGGTCAGCGCGCGGGGCGGACCACGTAATTGGACACGATCTCCACCAGCGAAGGTGATGGAGACCGAGATTTGCGGAGCAAGGCAATCGTGGGTGATTGCGTGTCGCGTTGCTAGGCGGGCGCCTAGAAACTGGAGATCGTGGGTGAGTTGGCCTGCAGCCCACGATCTCCCGTAGCGTGAATTGCGGAGCAGGGTGATCGTGGGTGGCCACGTGTCATTTGGGGGACGTCCGCCAAGACCCAGGATGGATCACGGCCGCCCCTAAATGTGCGAAGGGCGCCCGACTGGCCCAAGGGCACCTCGCAAGGTGTGGAGGGGAGAAGTGGCCTGGTGCAAGGGCCGTTTAGGCGTACGCCCAAATAGTGATGTATCAATGAGAATTTACATTCTTTTAAAGTAAAAAATATTAAATATCACTCATATAAGATGAAAAAAATTATTTTAAAGAAATTTTTTTAATTATTTATAAGATATTTTGTTAAAATATGACTAATATTGAATAATTATATGCTTATAAATAATTTTTTATGCTATTAATTACCTTAGCTATATTTATATATATAATGACAAATGATAAAAAATAAAATGAGGATGTTTTGGTGCTTTCAAATTAATTAATAGACCTTTGGTGTGAAAATTATATTATTTATACTTAAGTAAACTCTTACGATTTTACAATTCGATTTTACACCTCATTCTTGAGTTTACTTGAACTCTCGGTTTTGACAACCTTCCTATTTAATTATATTTCCTAATGCATTCTATTTCAAAAATAGAGTTGATTGAAAATATCTCTGATTTCCGATTAATAATAATAATCAATAAATATTGTTTAATTTTTATTCCCAATGCATTTTATTTTCAATGCAGAGTTAGTTAAAAATATCTCTAATTTCTAATTTTTTTTTGTTTTATAAATAGTTTCAACCAACTATGAAGTCATTTTACTTTTGTTGACTTTTATTTCTCTTGCAAATTTTCTAATGCATTCTATTTTCAATATAGAGTTAGTTGAAAATATTTATGATTTCCAATTAATAAAGGTAATTAATAATTGCTATTTAATTCTATTTCTTAATGCATTTTCAATATAGAGTTGATTGAAAATATCCGTGATTTCTAATTAATAAGTAATAATTGATTTTATTTCTTAATTCATTCTATTTTCTAATTGGCTGCAATTAATAAATTCTAAATCATTCTATTTAAATAAACTCACATTATTTCTCTACACATTTCAAATATAGAATTTATTGAATATGGTTGAGACTACTCTTGGAAAATGTCGAAGAGAATTAATGCAATGGTTCTGGATTCATCTTGACTATCGAAAGTTGCATCTCCATATTTTTCTGCTTATTTTATCTTCCATCTTCATGTTCTTCTCCGTGCCCATATTTTTCACCATGCTTCATAGTTGTCAAAATCGCGTTTTGACTCATAAAAACGTATGTTTTTACGTTTCCACCCATGCTATTCTAGTTACGTCGCAAGTAGACTCGAAAAATGAACAAACACGGATAGAAACGGGTAAATTCGATTAAAAAGGTGATTTTAGGACGATACAAATGTTAAATCTTAAATATGTTAAATGTTTAAAGAGACGATATAGAGACAGGGGTTTCAATGTTAAATGTTTAATATTTTTATTGACTCGAGAGTTGATGAGGTTGCACAAAGAACAAAGTTCTTCCTCTTCACTAACCTTGAAAAAGAAAATGGGTGAATTTATTTTTTATTTTTTAATTTTATTTTAAAATTACAATTTAGTCCTTAAATATTGAAAATATATTTTTTAACTCTTATTTTTACAAATATAATCTATTTAGTCCTTAAATAGTTTATTTTTATATAAGGGATTAAATGATATTGAATATTATTATCTCTTTAAAGTTGATTATTTTACTTGAATTTCAAGTTTTAATACTTATATATTTTTATATATTATTATTTTTTATTTGTGTAAACTCTTATGATTTTACGATACGAGTTTACGTTACGAGTTCACCCCCCTCTCCCGAGTTTATCCGGAAAAGCAATTTTGACAACCTTGTCATGCTTTGCCTTCCATCTCCATATTATCAAATAGATATTATAAATAATGGTGTAAAAAAAAAGTCTAATCCATGATTTTAAGGCTGACATATATTACTTTTAGGGTAAAATACAGAAAAGGTACCTGTGGTTTGGCCTAATCTTATTTTTATGACATGTGGTTTCAAAAGTTGCACATTAGGTACCTGTGTGTTTCGCCGTTAAATAGAAGCAGTCCTTGTGTAATTTTTCGTTAAATTTGAAAAAAAAAAAAAACGCATATGAGAGTCACGTGCGCAACTCTTTGATGTTTTAAACCATTTGAAACCCTAATAAGCCTTCATTTCCATCCATTTTCTTCACCTTCATCCATTCTCTTCATCTGCGCAGCTTCAAGTCTAAAATCCCCAACTCTTCAGTCTTTATTTTCTCCATTTTCTTCATCCATTTCCTTGGACGACTTCATGGCAACTGCTGCACATTCATCTTCAACTTCATCATCTTCATTTCGTGGTCGCAGGATTCGTTGTGGCTGTGGTGAGTATGTAGTCATGAGTTCATCTTGGAAACCTTGCTCTTTTGGAAGACGATTTTGGACTTGCCCGAAGTATCAGGTGTGTAGAAATTTGTTATTTGGTAGTTTGTTGTATTTCTGGTTAAGTTAATGGTTTGTTCCATTTCATGCTTTGCACCCTTATCAATGTGTTTTTTTTATTGGATTGATGAACCAACATGCCCACGTGGCCGTGAATTTGGACAAAAGGTTCAAAAAAAATTGTCAAGCTTGAAGCTGAAATCAAGGAGTTGAAGACAAATGAAAGCATGATGAAGACAAATAAGAGGCAGAAAAATTTAGAAAGCATGATGAAGACAAATAAGAGGCAGAAAAATTTAGTGCAGATGTTGTTAGGATCTTGGGTGTTTTTTCTGTTGATTACTCTCTTTGTACTTACATTTATTTGCCTTATTAGCAAATTAATGTATCTGCAATTAGATTATGTGTTTGGTTATGTTTATGGAAGTTTGTAAGAAATGACAATTATTTGCCTTACCTTTATTAATGGAAATTTGGTTGTTTTTCAATCTTATTCTTGAATCTTGTTAAGTTCATGTGTTTACCGGAGATGTGGAAAGATTAGGCTGTGAAAAAGGGTCAAAAAATGTGAAAAAATGGTGGGGAAGAGTTGTGAACAAGCACAAAAAATGGAGATTGGTTGTAGTTGACAAAGAAGTTTGGTTCTTTGTTTTGACAACATGAAAATGACCAAACTGACCATAATTTGTGCCACAATCAATAACCTGTGTGCACAATCCAAACATCCAAACATCTATAAAATGCCATGAGTAATCATCCAAATATATTTAAGATTGATTGTCAATAGTCATAAACAACATAAGTACAATAACATCCATGAGTAACACAAATAAACAAAATACAATCAAAATATGAAGCTAATTTGTAGTTCAAGCTTCAGCAAAACCACAGGTACCTAATGTGCAACTTTTGAAACCACAAGTACTGCTTTTTCCGTAAAAAATTTAACGGAAAATTACACAAGTACTGCTTCTGTTTAACGACGAAACACACAGGTACCTAATGTGCAACTTTTGAAACCACACGTCATAAAAGTGAGATTAAGCCAAACCACAGGTACCTTTCCTATATTTTACCCTTACTTTTATATTGAAAAGTTTTTTTTTAAAATTATCTAGATGATGAAACTTGACCATTTATTTTTTTAATTTAAATAAAGGGCTTGTTTAAAAAATGAAAAAAAAAAGAATTAAGAAGACTATTCAAAATTGATAGTTTGAAAACCTTAGCGCATTTGTCACGTCATGTGTCGATCTTTTAAACTGTGAGTTGACATGAGAGTTTTTGTTATGTCTATTTTTTATTTTGCATCGTGAGTAGTCTCTATTTCCAGGATTATTTTGGCTTGATTGACAATAAATTATTATAGTAACAACTTATGATCAACCTGAAGATGAGATTATTGGCAATAAAATAGCCTAGAACCCACCATTTTGTCAACACGAACAAAATATATAAATTGGTAAAAAAATTTAAAAATATTTGACTGAAATGTATATGGTTCAAGAATGAATATTGACTTACTTATTAATATGTGTTATTATTATATATTGTTATAATTAGTTGAGATATATATGTTATATATATCTGTTTTATATTATATGTTTGTAATTATTTGTTCATTTAAAAATATTATGCCTGTTCAAATTTTATAAAATTTTGCAAACAAAAATATTTTTTAAATCATTTATTCATAAAACAACTTAATAATAATAAATACAAAATTCTCTATATATAATAAACTTAAAAAGTTCTTATAAAACTCATGTGGAAATCAACTATATATTGCGCTTGAATAGTTTAAAATTTAAACCACTTAAAAAGCATCAAATTTACTTTTTTTTTCTCTTTATTTAATTGATGTTCAATCATTCTCCTCTAATCACACATACATTTATTTTTATGTTTTTTTTGCTTTAACTGATTGACATGTAATTATTAATATCTTTATTAAATAATTGTCTCATGCAAAGTTTATTAATTCTTAAAAATTATTATAATAGAATAAATAGTTTATTATGTAAAAATTAAGGCGAATATACCACAAATAATTAGAGTACTAATAATCATAAATGTATATATATATATTGTAAATATATAATTTATATATAATATGTGGATGACCACATCTATGAGCCTTTTGCCCTTCTTGTAACACCTCCACAACCTTATCATGACTCCATCAATTTAGTCCTTTTGTAACATCTCCATGAAAGCTTATTAGTGTGTTTGGAGGTGCATTATGGTGCCCTTAATAGCTTGTAACCTACCCATTTTCCATTATGTCAAAAGTCCTATATAAAGGGGCTTCCTTCTATTGAATTGTAATGGTGAATAAACATAATAATATGACATGAGGATGAGCTCTTGAAGAGCTATATCAATGGAGCATATAGGATAGTTCCTGAAGAACTAAGCCTTTTTGAGGACTAATTTGTATATCTAATTTGTCTCTTTAATTTCCCTTCTTCACATTTTTTATTTAGTTTACAATACGTTATCAGCACAAGTCTCTACCGAATTAGAGCAAGGTAATTTTAACATGTCTCTTCATCATACATTGAAGGCAAGAAATTCTTATTCTTACTTTTGAATTATTTATATTTAAGCATGTTCATGATCTATTTTAGATTTAAATTTATCATTATAAGAAATGGCCCGAAGCTATATCATCTTTGATTTGATTATCATGAAATTGATAATTTTATCCATTGAAGGATATGTGATGAAAAGACAACATCACATTTTTATAGATCTATAAAATGTAAAGACGCAGCTATTGAAATTAGCTAATAATCGCCTAGAAGGCTATGAGTCAATATTGATAAATTATTTATAAAAATTTTATAGTTGTTGAAGATTTTTGATGGCTTGAAGCCATGTTATTTGTAATGAATAAGTGTATATAAGAATTGTTGCACATGTTGATAATTTGCCATAAGTAAAAGTTTGGCTAATAATAATCTTGAAGGCTAATAATTTATATGAGTTTATTATCATAGAATCGACTATTTTATCATTTCATTTGGCCACGAAGGCTAATAATAGTTAGTCTATTTTAAGGAATTATGAGTGTCAACTATGTAGCTATTGAAAATGATGAGGTTGTGGAGGTGTTACAAGAAGAACAAAAGGCTCATGGATGTGGTCATCCACATATTATATATAAATTATATATTTATAACACTTCCCCTTGGATGACCACACATTATGAATATATGCCTCATTAAAAACCTTGTTAAGAAAAACCCAATGGGATAAAAACTTAACGAAGGAAAAGAGTACATAATTCATAACTCTTACACTACAAATATATATGCCTCGTTAAAACCTTGCTAAGTAAAACCCAGTGGGACAAAAACTTAGCGAAGGAAAAAGAGTACATCATTTGCAAGTATGACTTCGCCTCAAAATTGCATTTCATCTTCAAAATGCGTTGTGCTTCATCTTCAAGATGTATGAGTTGATTCTTCCTTGCCTTTCGAAGATATTAAATTATATATATTGATCACATTTATGCATGATATACTCCATAGATCTCCATAGCACATAAAATCATTAACACCGAATATAAAAGTAATTTCATATTCCGATTTGCGGAGGATTAGTCCTTGGCCTGTCGGACTGGGGGATACCTTGGGAAACCAAAAAAGTAATTTCATATTTCACATGACTAATCAATAAAAGTTTTTCTAAACATAATATAAATTAAACATTTATAATCCACTTCTCTGAGTATAAATGTTGACATCAAATATATCATGAGATATCAAAATCATTTATCTTTCACTAAATTCTCATTGATAAAGAATTAGAAATAAATAATAAATTTGACAATATTATGTTTTCTTCGTACAAGTTATCAATCACATTTTTTATAAACAAAATATTAATAAAATGATAAATAATCATGTATAATCAAATTGATTTCGAGTGCATGTCATGATCATTAAATTCTTTGATCAATATAAAAATATTGTAACCCGATTGAGAAAATACCTTCTTCAAGATTCTCAAAAATTAATATTATCAATTCTTTCTTCTTCATTTTTTTCAAAAATAAATTACCGATAAAAATACAAAAATAATTNCAAAGATAATTTATGGCTCTTTCATGATATAAAAATTTATTTAGATATGCATACGTTAAACATTGTATAACATAATGCTAACATTGCATATATAAATTGTATGCTTCAGACATTTCAATTCCTCTAAATTATATGCTTCAGACATTTCAAATCTTTCAAGAATTTCTTACTCATGAATATATCATTCTCAAATAATGTTAACGCATAATTTTCAATCTGGTTTATACTCAAGTCTTTCCAAAGACTCATATAAAATTTGATTGATTGGATCCACAGATTCATCTTCCCATCATTTCATGTTTCATATGAGAAATCTTGACTTGCTAGTGCATTCAATTTAAAAAATATATTTATTTTTTTGTATAAAAACTCATTTATACTTTATAGATTTTGACATCTTCAGATGGTAAGACTATTGGTCTAAAAGTTTGACAACTTCTAATGTCTTGACTTCTGGTCAAATATTTGACAACTTCTAGTGTCTAGATTACTAGTCCAAAGTTTAACATCTTCTAATACTATCACGACTACTGGTCCCAATTTTGACATCTTCTGGTGTCTGAACTACTGGCTCAAATTTTAACATCTTCTGGTGTGAACTACTAGTTCAAAGTTCAATATTCATTTAGGGAATTATCTCATTGTATATAATTTTTGGCCAATTATATATCCAATGTCGACAATTTCTAAAATGTGATTTTAATCACTCTCATTTAAAAATTCTCAAATGTCCAATATCCCTTCAAATATTTCATCAAATTCAATGAAAGTTCTCGGTACCGAAACCACTACTGGGGTTATAACTTTCATGAAAAATAAAAATTGTTGATCTTATAAATTTATTGTCTCTTATAGAGCACAATAGTGAAACTTTTTGATTCTCTTCCTCTTGAGAAAATCATTCTCTACAATGATATATATTACGCTTCTAGCGTATTTTGAACTTTTTGGCTTTTCTACCAATACTAATTCATTAAAAATGACTAGTCTTGTAAATATATATTCACATACAAATATATGATCCTTGAACTTCATGTTCATCAATGACAACCACAAAAACTATATTTGCCTTATCATCATCACGATCTCTACTGGAAATATATGGTGTTAGAAATTTCAAAAATCAATTCACATTGCCAATCTATCTCATATCAATATAAAAATGCATATATATATGTTGGGAAATTATAGAGCGAGCGCAGCGAAAAAGTGTGAAAATTAAATTTTTGCATAGCCCTATAATTTCCTTCCAGGATCCACTAAATGTATTTATACTAGAAAAGGAAAGATGTATCCCTAAATCGATCGGTTGCTTTAAACTCGCGAATCCAAGAAGCCCACGAACTCGTGTTCTTCCTCTGCCGGTGATCCACACGAACAGTTTGGCAGACACCCAGGTGCTAGCCTCCAAACTCTTCTCCAAGAGAATGCGGGAACCCAATCTACGAATCTTGAATTCAAGAACACTTCTTGAATTCCCAAGAATATGTGGCGCACAAAATCAAGAACAAGTTTCTTGATCACACACAAGCCCTAAACTATTTAGGGTTTAGTCGAGTCTCACTTTCTCTCTCTAGGAAAGTCGAGTTTCTCACTCTCTCTAGGCTATGCGATTTTTCTCTCACATACATAGGTCAGTCGACTTTGGTGTGTGTGGCTTTATATAGAGTCTCATTCATAACTCATGAAAATAGGGAATTGATAATCAGGAAATAGGGGTTCCCCAAATCTTAATTATAATATTACACTAATATTATAATTCAAAATTAAAAGGCAATTTAAATTTAAATTTCAAGATCAAATCTTGAAAACTAAATCTTGAATGCCCAATCCCCATCGATCAAGAGGATTCAAATTCTTAATTAAAATATTACATTAATATCTTAATTTGAAATTCAAAATGCAATCTTGAAATCCAAAATGCAATATCAAATCTTGCCCCCTTGGATCCAAGCCATGCGCCATCTTCTTATCCATTTTAGAAGATTTTAATAAATAAGATAACAACCCTAACTCTTAGGAAGTTATCATAATCTTATTAATATATCTAACAAATTGAATTAAAATATTACCCTAATATCTTAATTCAAATTTGAATCTTGAATTCAAATTCCCTAACAATTTTAAATTAAAATATTACCCTAATATCTTAATTCAAATTTGAATCTTGAAATCAAAATCAAATCTTGATTTGAATTAACAAAATATTCTTATTAATTAAAATCAAGAAAGAGGCGCCACCCTCTCTCTCTTGTCATCCAATATTAAAGAATTTAATAAATCAATAATCCCCTAACTTTTAGGAAGCTTATTCAATTTATTATTCCCTAATATTTTAAACAAGAATCCAATTGTAAATAGATTAATCAAATTAACTATTTAACAATTAATATATTTAAACTTGTCCCACAAATTTAAATATCTCAACCGCAGATTTTATTTAAGGCAAGACTTCATGTCCTAGACATTCAACTATGTCTTAAATTGTGTCACTAAAGTGACTCACGAATAAAACCCTAATTCTTCTCCCATTATGGTGTCTTGATACTGCTCGTGTGTGACCCAGCAGGCCTCACGTGAAGTTGGCAGCAAGCCTTCTCTATGACTCACAAATCGAGAGCGGACTCTAGCAAGCCATCACGACTACCCAAAACACGTGAGTTATCGTTCCAACGCCAACGACTTAACCTTAGTACCACCTTGTCATAATCCCTATTGTCACACGATATTTTGGTCATGGATAAGGCACGGGAAAGTCATCCTTAATTCAAACCATAACTTTCTCGATTCCTTGTCCCATTTCCCTGTGTGGCCACACATTCCTTGGACAGACTCATCGAGGGCGCCAATTAAATATCTCTCAACTTAATGAGGGACAAAATTCCTTCTTGGTCAACCACATTCCTAAGCACGGTTATCAATCAAACCCGTACCTAGCCTGTATGGCTACCTTGTTATGGGCAACGTTGGACTAGGCCAAAGTTCGACATCTACAACGCCGGAATAGTCAAGACCTCAGGTCTAAGGGCATCGTGACAGGTGTACAGGAGAGGCTAGCTCATGACTAAACCCATGCAGGACTCTNTATATAATATGTGGATGACCACATCTATGAGCCTTTTGCCCTTCTTGTAACACCTCCACAACCTTATCATGACTCCATCAATTTAGTCCTTTTGTAACATCTCCATGAAAGCTTATTAGTGTGTTTGGAGGTGCATTATGGTGCCCTTAATAGCTTGTAACCTACCCATTTTCCATTATGTCAAAAGTCCTATATAAAGGGGCTTCCTTCTATTGAATTGTAATGGTGAATAAACATAATAATATGACATGAGGATGAGCTCTTGAAGAGCTATATCAATGGAGCATATAGGATAGTTCCTGAAGAACTAAGCCTTTTTGAGGACTAATTTGTATATCTAATTTGTCTCTTTAATTTCCCTTCTTCACATTTTTTATTTAGTTTACAATACGTTATCAGCACAAGTCTCTACCGAATTAGAGCAAGGTAATTTTAACATGTCTCTTCATCATACATTGAAGGCAAGAAATTCTTATTCTTACTTTTGAATTATTTATATTTAAGCATGTTCATGATCTATTTTAGATTTAAATTTATCATTATAAGAAATGGCCCGAAGCTATATCATCTTTGATTTGATTATCATGAAATTGATAATTTTATCCATTGAAGGATATGTGATGAAAAGACAACATCACATTTTTATAGATCTATAAAATGTAAAGACGCAGCTATTGAAATTAGCTAATAATCGCCTAGAAGGCTATGAGTCAATATTGATAAATTATTTATAAAAATTTTATAGTTGTTGAAGATTTTTGATGGCTTGAAGCCATGTTATTTGTAATGAATAAGTGTATATAAGAATTGTTGCACATGTTGATAATTTGCCATAAGTAAAAGTTTGGCTAATAATAATCTTGAAGGCTAATAATTTATATGAGTTTATTATCATAGAATCGACTATTTTATCATTTCATTTGGCCACGAAGGCTAATAATAGTTAGTCTATTTTAAGGAATTATGAGTGTCAACTATGTAGCTATTGAAAATGATGAGGTTGTGGAGGTGTTACAAGAAGAACAAAAGGCTCATGGATGTGGTCATCCACATATTATATATAAATTATATATTTATAACACTTCCCCTTGGATGACCACACATTATGAATATATGCCTCATTAAAAACCTTGTTAAGAAAAACCCAATGGGATAAAAACTTAACGAAGGAAAAGAGTACATAATTCATAACTCTTACACTACAAATATATATGCCTCGTTAAAACCTTGCTAAGTAAAACCCAGTGGGACAAAAACTTAGCGAAGGAAAAAGAGTACATCATTTGCAAGTATGACTTCGCCTCAAAATTGCATTTCATCTTCAAAATGCGTTGTGCTTCATCTTCAAGATGTATGAGTTGATTCTTCCTTGCCTTTCGAAGATATTAAATTATATATATTGATCACATTTATGCATGATATACTCCATAGATCTCCATAGCACATAAAATCATTAACACCGAATATAAAAGTAATTTCATATTCCGATTTGCGGAGGATTAGTCCTTGGCCTGTCGGACTGGGGGATACCTTGGGAAACCAAAAAAGTAATTTCATATTTCACATGACTAATCAATAAAAGTTTTTCTAAACATAATATAAATTAAACATTTATAATCCACTTCTCTGAGTATAAATGTTGACATCAAATATATCATGAGATATCAAAATCATTTATCTTTCACTAAATTCTCATTGATAAAGAATTAGAAATAAATAATAAATTTGACAATATTATGTTTTCTTCGTACAAGTTATCAATCACATTTTTTATAAACAAAATATTAATAAAATGATAAATAATCATGTATAATCAAATTGATTTCGAGTGCATGTCATGATCATTAAATTCTTTGATCAATATAAAAATATTGTAACCCGATTGAGAAAATACCTTCTTCAAGATTCTCAAAAATTAATATTATCAATTCTTTCTTCTTCATTTTTTTCAAAAATAAATTACCGATAAAAATACAAAAATAATTCATTACTCTTTTATGATATAAAAATTTATTTTGCGATGCATATATTAAACATTGTATAACAGAATAATAACATTGCATATATATATATATATATATATTGTATGCTTCAAGCATTTCACATCCTTCAAGGATTTCTTATTCATGAATACATTAACGCGTAATTTTCAATTCTGGTATATATTCAAGTCTTTTCAAAAACTCATATAAAATTTTGACTTATTGGATTCATAGATTCATCTTCCCCTCATTTCATATTTTATATGAGAAATCTTGTACTGCTAGTGCATTACATTTATACAAATTTATTTATTTCCTATAAAAGCTCAATTATATTTTATAGGTTTTTACATCTTCAGGTGGTAAGACTATTGGTCTAAATGTATGACAACTTCTAGTGCCTTGACTTCTTGTCAAAAGTTTAACATATTCTAATATTGTCAGGACTGATGGTCCAAATTTTAACATCTTCTGGTGTCTGGAATACTGGTCCAAATTTTAATATTCACTTGGGGGAATTATCTCATTGAGTATAATTTTTGGCCAATTATTCAATGTCGACAATTTATAAGATGTGATTTTAATCACTCTCATTTAATAATCCTCAAATTTTCAATATCACTTCAAATATTTCTTATATTCTTTTCAAATTCAATGAAAGTTCTCGGTACCGAAACCACTGCTGGGGTTATAACTTTCATGAAAGATAAAAATTGTTGATCTTATAAATTTATTATCTCTTATAAAGCACAATAATGAAACTTTTCAATTTTCTTCCTTTTGAGAAAATCAATTTCTACAAGATGTATATTACACTTCTAGCGTATTTTGAACTTTTTGGCTATTCTACCAATACTTATTCATAAAAATGACTAGTCTTGTAAATATATATTTACATACAAATTTATGATCTTGAACTTCATGTTCATCAATGACAACCACAAATACATTTGCCATATTATCATCATCATCATCTCTACTGGAGATATATGGTGTCAAAAATTTCAAAAAAAAAATCAATTCACATTGCCAATTTCATTTCTATCTCATATCAATATAAAAATACATATATTAACATTAGTCTTCAAGACTATCAAAGAACATTCTCTACAATGATATATATTACGCTTCTAGCGTATTTTGAACTTTTTGGCTTTTCTACCAATACTCATTCATTAAAAATGACTAGTCTTGGAGGTGCATCATGACTCCATCAATTTAGTCCTTTTGTAACATCTCCATGAAAGCTTATTAGTGTGTTTGGAGGTGCATTATGGTGCCCTTAATAGCTTGTAACCTACCCATCTTCCATTATGTCAAAAGTCCTATATAAAGGGGCTTCCTTCTATTGAATTGTAATGGTGAATAAACATAATAATATGAAATGAGGATGAACTCTTAAAGAGCTACATCAATGGAGCATATAGGATAGTTCCTGAAGAATTAAGCCTTTTTGAGAACTAATTTGTATATCTATTTTGTCTCTTTAATTTCTCTTCTTCACATTTTCTATTTGATTTACAACAATATATATATATATGGTTTATATATATATATATATATATCTTTTTTTGGTAATGGGGCCAAAGCCCAAGAAAACGAAATATATATATCTTTCATTGTAATTTATAAATCATATATATTTTATTTTAAGATAAATTATACTTGCGTACTCTGTGGTTTGACCATATTTCACTTTGATACCCTGTGGTTTGAAACCTGACACTTTAGACCCTTATATTCTCCATTAACACTTTGGCACTCTTTGGAATTATTTTGTAATTTTAACCATAAAAATTTTGCAAAAATTACATATTGACCCCAAACATTTTTAAAAATTTTCATTTTAGTCCCTAGATAATATGTATCCAGAGACCTATTTGTAATTTTTTGAAAATTTTTTGGGGTCAATATATAATTTTTGCAAAATTTTGTTATGATTAAAATTACAAAATAGGATCAAAGTGTCAGGTTTCAAACCACAGGGTACCAAAAAAAAGGATGAAACCACAAGGTATCAAAATGTAATTTATCCTTTATTTTATTAACTGCTTATAATTATTTGTTGTTTTATAAGTATGTAAAAAAAACATATTTTTAAATATTTTTTCTTAAAATAAGTTAATAATTTAACAAATAATTCATATATATATATATTTCGAATAAATCTGAAAAATCCGTGCGATTCCCAAGGGGTCAGTCCACAGGCTATTTCTAATTGTTCTTTAAAACAATAAATGACCTAGAATTAAAATTATTTTAAGAAATAAAAAATGCTATAAAAAACTCCATTGATGAAGGAATGAAGTTTTATAGTGATATCTCTTCTCATCAATTACTCTGACACCAAACTTTTATATTCAACTTTTGATTTAATTGGGAGAGAGATAGACTATAGAGAACCTATTGTTTGAATAATAGGTCTCTTCGTAGCACTACCCTTAAGAAATTTAGTCAAAACATTAATGGTGCTCTAAATTATGGGATAAATTTTAGTTGTATCTCTAATTTGTTATGGTCAATTATACTCCTCAAATTTTATTCTTGTTTCAATTGTATCTCAAATCCTAATGTCATCTAAATCATTAATAGAAAATGGTGATGTGGCGAGTGATTTTTTTTCCTCTCATTTATTTTGGTGTCAATTATACTCTCAAAGTTTAACATTCGTGTCAATTATATCCGAAAGAATGGTGATATCAACATTTTTATTTAACGATCTAGACAATGTTAGTTCTTGAAACGAGAGAGATATGACCAACTTTACTTATTTGACCATAAAATGAGCCGTCCACTTTCAAAAATCACTTTACTTTGTTTGTTGACGGTCCTAATTAAATAAAGAAAGTACTTGTCAAAAACAACTCATAACTTTGGATTGGTTGAATTTGAACTTGAAACAAGAGAAATATGTTCACACTCGATATTTGGACCAATTTGAGAAACTATGAAAATATGTAGAATCAATCTGAAATAAATAAAAAGTTTAGGACCAATTTGTAATCTAGTCCATACATTTGAGACCAATTTGAGGTTTTGTCCTTATTATTATTGTTTTTACACAAAATAATCAAAATGGCCGCATGGGTGAGAAAAGGACCCAGAAATATCTAGGGGATTTCAATACTAACCATGAAGGAGAAGACAAGGAAGGAAGGATGGACTAGTGGCACAAAAAGATACAAAGCGATAAAGCCAAGTCATGTTTCATTATTTTGGCTTGTGCTCAAAATGTATTGAAAAAAGAGAGAAAGATATTAAGGAGACAAACAAACACTACCTCTTTCACTCATTTTTCCACTTCAATTCCTCATAAAAATATAATCTTTAAGCTTTTTAGTTGAGATTCATTTCATACTGCAAATCTTGCAGCAATGGCTGCTCTTCAATTCTGCGGGCAGTCCAGCTCAGCATTGCATCCAAAATATAGCTCAAGCTTCACTCCAAGAAGCCATTTTTGCAAGCTGTTTGCTTTTGGTATAAGAACATCATCATCCTCCACAAGAGTGAGAAGAAGAAGAAGAAGAAGAAATCTCTGCGTTAAGAATGTCGCTAGCGATAAGAAGCAGGAGCTTCAAGAACCCCTCAATGAAGAAGGTTTAGTTTCTTCCTAACATTTTCTCTCACTCTATCTTTTCACTCCATTTTGTTTCTTCTTTCCATTTATCATTTCCAGTAATGGAAACAATTTGTGGGTTTCAATTAGATACTAGAATGTCTCAGGTTCTTCGAAGAAACTAGATAGAACTGGGAATCTATGGCTTTTTTTTGTGTGTGTTTTTTTTTTCTTGCTTAGATTGAGCTATTGCATCAATGCATTTAGAAGTTGGCCGGTTTAAGGGGCAATCTCTTCTTGGTGTGCTAGATACTACTAAGTGGATTAAAATTAGGAATTATTAATGTATAATTCAAATCGAAGATAAGATAATTTCATATTGGGTTAAATTTGAGGAAATTTATTATGTCTTTTTTTTTGGTAACACATAGGCCTAAAGGCCAAACCAGAAAACAAAAGAAAACTAAAAATCTCTGGGCAAAATATAGAGTCCATAGCATCACTAAACAAGATTAACTCCACACTCTCCAGAGGTCTAGACCAAAAAACAAAGTCGGAGATCAACTTCAAGCCAAGGCCCATAACACAATAAGCTAAACAGTTACCTTCACGAAAGGTATGAGAAACCTTCACCATCCAATCTTTTTGCAGCCACGAGATGATCATTCTGAGGATACATTCGCCATGTCCCACATTAAGGTTACCCCTATTATTGTCGATTAGATTTACAACACCGAGAGAATCCGACTCGACCTCCAAAAGTCTAAAACCCAAGTCCCAAGCCAATCTCAAACCCTCACAAATACCCCAAAGCTTAGCTTCCAACACATTTCAAGTACCCAGGTTTCTCGCAAAAGTTCTCATCCAATGCCCATCATAAAGTTTTCTGATAAATATATGACTAATATAAAAAAATTTGTGCATGACCAATCGTTGAAGATAGAATATTAAACACGTGTTTGCACGACCAATTATAGAAGAGAGAGAATATAAATCAAGTTTATGATTAGAGAAATCTTATAGCAAAAATATAAATAACTTAAGTTTTTTTCAATCTCTAAATTGGGATCGATGGATTTGTTTCCTATTTCAGATTATCTCATAATATTAGCTGCTTCTTCCCTTTAAATATTTTATAGACATTAATGTTTATGTGCTCTAATGGATGAGTTTAAGTTACCAAAACACGAGGAATAAGTAACAATGTCAATGTCTTGGTGTTTAGGTTCTTTTATTGCAAAATATAGTAAGTTCCAGATTTTGTTTAAAGTTCATATGCCATAAATAGGGTCTGCTGGTTAAATGTATCAAAGACAAGGGATTTGATATGCTTAATAATATGCCTGTATTATCTTTTCACTGAAAATTTGATCCTAGATAATAAATTATCTTGCTTGACTCTTGCAGGCATTTTGGATACATTTGTCCCCGATTCCGCATCCATTGCTGCAAGCATTAAATATCATGCAGAGTTCACCCCTTTGTTTTCTCCGGAGAAGTTCGAACTCGGCAAAGCATACTTTGCAACTGCAGAGAGTGTTCGCGATAATCTCATCATAAATTGGAACACAACTTATGCCTATTATGAGAAGAAGAATGTCAAGCAAGCATATTATATGTCTATGGAGTATCTACAGGTTCATAGTGGGTTTTCATTTTTGAGCCACTGGTAATTCTTCATTGTAATTGTTCACTAATTTTCTTGAGTTACTCAAAATTTTCAGGGTAGGGCATTGCTGAATGCAGTTGGTAATTTACTGCTCACAGGTCCTTATGCTGAGGCTCTCAAAAAACTGGGGCATAATTTAGAGGATGTGGCTAATCAGGTCTAATAAATAATGATGTCACACTTGTTTTAAAATAAATTCTTGTATCATTTCATTCTTTAGGAAATATGTAAAAACAGTGATTTAATTTCTGTTCTTTTTCGTTATTAAATGTCTTTGTTTATTTCAGTTCTTCAACATCTGATATCTTCAGAAACTTCAAATATGATCATCCAATAAATCTCTTCTTTGTTTTTTTTGGCTTGAATCCAATAACTATTGATGCTACCATGCTATATAACCTCTCTAGGAAATAAAGAATGAGTTCATTTAATGGTATAACTATCTAGAGCTGTTGGAAAGGTAGTAAGAAATTTTGTAGAGAATTTTGTTAAGGAATGGATAATTTGTTTACAAGAAATTGCTCATCTTGATCTTGTAAGTATACTTACTCCTAAATGACTAAACAAAATTCCAGATGAACAACATAAGCCTCCTAGAATGTCAGTTTTATTGACTTGCTGCATCACTGATGAATTAAGAGTAAGCATATAATTTGGTCCCTGAAAGATACATGAGTTGACAGCTCAATCCTTCATAGTCTAGATTATGCACTGTAGTCCTTGAAAGTCGTGGAGGCAATATAGTTTAGTCCCTTAAACCTATTTTATAGGGACTAAGTTGTAGAGACAAAAGATCTAAAATGTATTGATTCCATCATTTTCAAGGATTAAATAATGTAAACTAGACTTTCACAAATTGAGTTGTTAACTTGTGTATCTTTCAGGGATTAATTTAATTATATGTTTACTCATTAATTGAAGACCAGTTCTAAGTACATTCATTTACATTGTCAGGAGCCAGATGCTGCACTTGGGAATGGCGGATTAGGCCGTCTTGCTTCTTGCTTTCTAGACTCCTTGGCAACACTGAACTACCCTGCATGGGGATATGGACTTAGATACAAGTATGGATTGTTCAAACAGCTCATAACGAAGGATGGTCAGGAGGAAGTTGCTGAAAGTTGGCTTGAGGTATATTCTATATGTCTTAATTTATAGTTGATGGCTTGAAGCTAATGTCAATGGGAGCTTGGAAAAGTCCTAGGTCATAATGGAAGGAAGTGAGTTCTGGAATCTATTTGTATGAGTAGTGTGCATTGTTCTTTGGTTGATTCACTGACAAAAGTTTTCTATTTACAGATGGGAAATCCCTGGGAAATTGTGAGAAATGATGTTTCATATCCTGTAAAATTCTATGGGGAAGTTGTGTCAGGGGTAAATGGAAGTAAGCAATGGGTTGGAGGAGAGAATATAAGTGCTGTTGCATATGATGTTCCGATACCCGGGTACAAAACAAAAACTACTATAAATCTGAGGTTGTGGTCCACCAAAGTTTCTCCAGAAAATTTTGATTTGAAAGCTTACAATGCTGGAGATCATGCCAAAGCATATGCTGATATGAAGAATGCTGAAAAGGTTTGTGAAATCTCTTATCAGAAATGCTTCTTTGCTTTCCTAGGTAGTAAATTCAGTGGACTATAAGGATTATTCACTCATGATGCCTATTTTTTATGTTCTATTTCAACCAGATCTGCTATATATTGTACCCTGGGGACGAAACAATAGAAGGAAAGACTCTACGATTAAAGCAACAATATACACTGTGCTCTGCATCTCTCCAGGATATTATTGCTCGTTTTGAGAGGAGATCAGGGAATACATTGAATTGGGACACTTTACCAGACAAAGTAGTGGTCCAAATGAATGATACACACCCAACACTCTGCATTCCAGAGCTTATTAGGATACTGATTGATGTAAAGGGTTTAAGCTGGGAGAAAGCCTGGGATATTACGAAGAGGTGCTTCTTCTTCTCATTTTTGCATTATCTATAATCTTCATATCAACTATTCCTTTAACAATGGGGGTTGGGTCTAGCGGAAGAGGCTAGCTCCTATAATGAGATGAACCCAGATTTGAATCCCCGTTAGGAGATGTGCCCACCTTTAGTATCTGGCGATACTTCGAATAGGATTGCATCCAGTGAAGGATACTTGTGGGAAACCAAAAAAGTCAACTATTCCTTTATGATATCATTTCCAATGCATCTCCAATGTGTTGTGATATCAGTTTTTTTTTAAATAACTACTACCTTCATCGTTATGATAATAGAGACTGATTATTTTTGTTCGTATGGGTACTTCGTTTTTAGAACTGTTGCATACACAAATCACACAGTGCTGCCTGAGGCACTAGAGAAATGGAGTTTGCAGCTTCTGCAGGATTTGCTTCCTCGACATGTGGAGATAATAAGAATGATAGATGAAGAGGTAACAGTATAGGAAGTTAATATAACTTTGAAGTTCAAGTTCTTTTGCTCTCTCTATTTCTCTCATCTTTGATATCTTCTTGTTATACTAATGTCATATATTTGACTATTTACTTTGTCAACCAGCTGATTCATGAAATTATTGCGGAGTATGGAACCGAAGATCTTGACTTGTTACAACAAAAACTTGATAAAATGAGAATCCTAGAAAATATTGAGTTGCCTAACTCAGTGCTAGAACTTCTCAATATCTCAGAAGAGATTTCTGTCATTGATCCTTCCGAGGATGTTGATGTTAGCGATGAAAAGGTAAAAGCTGTAGAAGAAGAGAAGGTTAAAGAAGAAGATGACACTAATGAAGAAGAAAAAGAAGATGATGATGGTGATGACCAATCTGGTGGGGAGGAAAGTGACAAGAAAACGAAGGTGACATTTAGAGCTGATCCAAAACAGCCAATGATGGTTCGCATGGCTAATCTATGTGTTGCTGGTGGGTTTTCTGTAAATGGAGTAGCTGAGATTCATAGTGAGATTGTAAAAGAGACAGTTTTTAATGAATTTTACCAGGTAAAAGTTCCACTAGTGACTTCTTTTTTCTTTTTCCTTTTCTAACTAAATTGTTATTTTTTCCAAGAAGAACTACTTTGTTTTTTGGCCAAATTTCCAAGGATTACAGGGCTGTTTAGAAATGGGATCTCTCTGCATCTACATTCAGGAAAAAAAAAGAAAAAGAAAAGAAACTCATCATACTTATCTATTTATCTAATTTTTGGCAGCTGTGGCCTTATAAGTTCCAAAATAAAACAAATGGGGTGACACCCAGAAGATGGATTCGTTTTTGTAATCCAGATCTCAGCAAGATCATAACCAAGTGGATTGGAACTGAAGACTGGGTAACAGATCTTGAGAAGCTTTCATTATTTCGTAAGGTAAATTAATTTAATCTAGCATGATGAACACCACTTTTTACTGAGGAAAATGTTTAATACTCTCTAAGGCAAAATAAATTTAACTTTCACTGATCATACTGTTACTCCATTAGAACATCTGCACAGTTGCTCATAATATAAAATTTCATATTAATAGCAAACATATGTTACTATTTTATTTATTGCAACATTTTTTATTGAGGAAATGAAAATTCTGTTACAGTTTGCTGATAATGAGGATCTACAATTAGAGTGGAGAGAAGCAAAAAGGAAAAATAAGACCAAGGTTGCATCATTTCTTAAGGAGAAAACTGGTTATGTTGTTAATCCCGATGCAATGTTCGATGTACAGGTTGATTTTCTCTCTCCAAGGACTTTATTTATTTCTTTTCCTATATGTTTTGCTGTTCATAGGACTATGAAGCACAGACATTGATACGGACTTGAGACACGACACGAAGACAGCCTAACATGTCAAATTTTTAAAATTGCATGACAAGACATGACGTGTATTTATATATATAGACAATTGAATATTCATAAATCTTGATAAAAACTTCAAAATTACTATATCTACTCATGACATGTCATGTGTCATTTCTTTTTCTATTGTTTGCCATGTCAAAGTCACAAAAAATGATTTTATATTTTGGAACTTATGGACATATGTCGTATGTGTGTTGCTTCTATGTCCGACATGGTGACACTCCCTTAAAAGAAAGTGTTTGTGCTTCATAGACATAGGATCTTGTAATTCATACTCATTTTAAACTTTGAGAAAGAATTAACATATTCATATTCAGGTGAAGCGCATTCACGAATACAAGAGGCAATTGATGAATATATTGGGGATAGTTTATCGTTACAAAGTGATGAAAGAAATGAGTGCTGAGGAGAGACAAAGAAGGTTTGTTCCTCGGGTTTGTATTTTTGGTGGAAAAGCATTTGCAACATATGTTCAGGCCAAGAGGATTGTGAAATTCATCACAGATGTAGGAGCCACAGTAAATCATGATCCAGATATTGGAGATCTATTGAAGGTAAGATTTCATTTGGGTATATCATGAATATACCTGAAGGACCCTGCATTTGTAAGATAGATCAAAACTGTAGAAGCTCACATTCAAATACAACTCTAAATTTCATATATTACAGCTTATTTTCAGCAATACGAAATATAAATGCGTAACCACAAATATAGGCTTGCATGTTGTAAAATTATTTGAATAACTGAAAGAAAGTTTAAGGCTAAAGTGTAGAAAATCCCCCTTGAAATTTGGTCACCGTGCAAAAAATCTTTCATGAACTTTCAATTTTATGCAAATAAACCATTTTGTTAAAATTTTCATTGATTTTTTTTTTTATTTTTTTATAAATTTTTTTGGGTACTATTAATTACAACAATAATTAATTTTTAGTTTGTGTTGAGAAATCTAGGATTATCTAGAATTATTTTATTTCCTATTTTATAATTATCTTTTAAGATTAGAAATATCTTATTAGAATCTGATTTATATCTTATCAAATATTAGATTAGATATTATATTAGATATCTTTTGTTATTATCTTTTCCAAGTAGCATTAGAATTCCTAACTTGATTAGGAAGTTTTTCTCTTATTTAAGCATCGTAACCCTTTTCTTTTATGATGAAATAATATTACGAATATTATTCTTAAAAAATCAACATGGTATTAGAGCCAGGTTTCCCTTTTGATCCTGGATGATTTTTTCTTCTGGTTGTGAAATTTCTTCCCAAATCCAGTGAGCAAACTAAAATTAGGGTTAGTTTGTCATTTTTTCAAAGTCTTCAATTTGTGTCACCGCCGGCAGGGATGGAGGCAGAGGCCGCCGAACGGCCTTTTCCCGGAGTTCGGCGGCAAATCGAGCTGCGCGTGGGACACTGCACTGTTCACTGGTTCACTGCGCTGCCGTCGAATGGCAATTTCCGGCCATTTCCGAACACCACCCGAAGGTTTCAGATGCTCAAGGTGGATTTTGTTGTTTAATGCTTCTTGCTGGATGTTGAGCTTGAGAGCTTTCTTTTTGCCTGCTGTGACTGTCTGTGGTTCCAGTTTCATCCTTCTGAGTTCTGGCCTTAATCGCCGATTTCAAGCATCGTCCTCAATTGACATCACTATTTAATGGCCCCTGAGGTTCCAAGAGGAGTACAAGCTCTAGAGAAAGAGAGCCCCTGAGACTCCTACAAGAACACAAGCCATCACTCCTTTTGTCCTTAATTGACAACTGTTATTGATACATCCTTCATTTGATGAAATCAACTTTCGGCCTTCATTGCTATTATATTCATTCTGCCTTCATTGCCATACGTCCTTAATTGACGAATTGATCTTCGGCCTTCATTGCCATACGTCCTTAATTGACGTATTGATCTTTGGCCTTCATTGCCATACGTCCTTAATTGACGTATTGATCTTTGGCCTTCATTGCCATACGTCCTTAATTGACGTATTGATCTTCGGCCTTCATTGCCATACGTCCTTCATTGACGTATTGATCTTCGGCCTTCATTGCTGTACGTCCTTCATTGACGTATTGATCTTCGGCTTTCATTTCTATATGTCCTTCATTGATGTATTGATCTTTGGCCTTCGTTGCCATACGCCCTTCATTGACGGATTAACCTTCGGCTTTCATTGCCTTCGGCCTTCATTGCCGTTATCTTAGCTTCTGCAACGACAACAATGTTTAAGGAAACTCAAATCTCAATCAAGATCCAAGCTGCGAATGGAGCGAATGGAAAATTTCAATTCTCAGCTTGAGGGGGAGTGTTGAGAAATCTAGGATTATCTAGAATTATTTTATTTCCTATTTTATAATTATCTTTTAAGATTAGAAATATCTTATTAGAATCTGATTTATATCTTATCAAATATTAGATTAGATATCTTTTGTTATTATCTTTTCCAAGTAGGATTAGGATTCCTAACTTGATTAGGAAGTTTTTCTCTTATTTAAGCATTGTAACCCTTTTCTTTTATGATGAAATAATATTACGAATATTATTCTCCAAAAATCAACAGGATCAATGTAAAATGTAACAATAATCATAAAATTATAAAAAAAACTTGATTTTTTTGAGTAAAAATTTTAACAAAAGGAGTTCTTTGTAGAAAAGCAAAAGTTCAGAGAACCTTTTGTCACTTTTCAAAGTTCAGGATTTTTTGCACTGACGAAAGTTCAGGGGGGTTTTTCTGCATTTTAACCAAAGTTTAATGATTTCAATTTAAGAAGAATAATTTCTCAAGTATCCTTTCAAATAAAGAAAATTGCCATCCTTAATGATCAACAATGGAATTAATTTAAATAATGGAATGTTTTAACTAATCCTTCTACTATTTCATAGGCTGAACATTGATCTATCCTAATTGTAGGTTGTATTTGTTCCTGATTACAATGTCAGTGTTGCAGAAGTGCTAATTCCTGGCAGTGAGTTGTCTCAACACATCAGGTAATTTCCCCTTTAGAAACAATAACTAAATGACTTGAGGTTCACAAATCACAATCACATTATTTAATTTGAATTCATTTTAAGGGTTGATATTATTATCATATTTTGCTACAAACTTGTGCTTACAACTTCAACACTTGCATTTTTTCTGTGGTTTTTTGTTTAGTACGGCTGGAATGGAAGCAAGTGGAACTAGCAACATGAAATTCGCAATGAATGGATGTGTACTTATAGGAACACTAGATGGGGCTAATGTTGAAATAAGGGAAGAGGTTGGAGAAGATAACTTCTTTCTGTTTGGCGCGCGAGCTGACGAAATTACAGGCCTACGCAAAGAAAGATCAGAAGGAAAGGTAAAAATTTATATAAGAACCACAATATTCTTCTACTTTTGAAATTCATACTACCAGCTCCTCAATTAACAAAGAAACATGCAAGTAGGGGTGTTCGTCGGGCGGTTTGGGCGGTTTGAAAGGATTTTTCAAACCAAACCAATGATTAAATTTCATTCATCAAACCAAACCAAACCAAACCAATAAAAAGCGATTTGGGCGGTTCGGTTTGAGCGGTTTGAAGGTAATTTATTTTTAATTTTGTCACTAATATACTAATAAATAAAATATACAGTTATTCTCATAACTTACTAAAACACTAACAAGAAAATAAATATTATCACTATAGTATAGAAGATTTTTTATAAATAATTAATTGAAATTAAAATTGTAGTTTACTAATATATATTTCTTTCTCTAACTTAATATCACAATAAGTTCTTCAAATATGGTATGTTTTATATTGTATAAACCAACTCAATTTTATATAATAGTAAGATGTATAATCACTCCTGGTACATTATAATATGTTATATAGTGTAATAATATTCTCATTCTGTTGTAAACAACAAAATGATTTTCTTCTACTTTTTTAGCAAAAATCATTAGTATATAACAACTTTTAACTTACAAATATATATATATATATATATGAAGGTGCAAATATTTTCAAACTTGTAAATATATTCTCAATGTTGAATATTGTATGTATGAGTAATAGAGTATGGCAAGGCCAAAAAAAAAAAATAGAGTATGACTTACCTAATGAGAATATGAAGTATGTGTATATATATAAGTAAATAAGAGTTTTAGCGGTTTGGCGGTTTGGTTCGGTTTGTGCGACGTTCAAATCAAACCAAATCGTTCATCTATCGGTATGGTTCGGTTTCACCTTCGGTTCGGTTTGGTTTGGTTCGGTCGATCGGTTTGGTTCGATTTTGAACACCCCTACATGCAAGCATATCAGCTGTGTTTTTCTGTGGGAACTGAAACAAATAAAATTGTCTTTTCCCTCTTGATTATAAAATAGAAAATTAGAAGCTCACTCACCACACAAGAATTAACATGGAAACTTCAAATTAGGGAAAAAAACCATGATGTTGTTGAAGGACAAGAAAAGAAAATACTGTATAAAAATTTCTACATTACATAATATTCTCTCAAATAGTTCAGACCTCAAGTTCACCCACATTCTTCAAAGTAAGTATTTAACTACTCTTCACATCACTCTAGAACAAGAGACGAAAGAAGAAATTAGGAAGTCAAATATAACTAAAATGTATGCCTTTGTGTCTCTTGAAACAATATTTGAGCCTCCTTTTACAGGATTGAGACTTAATCAGTCTCCTGATCCCTAGCAATGTGGGACTTTTATTTTCAATCGAACTCTTATTTTGATATTTAAATCCTAGACTTATCCTTTTAATTTTTCATTTTTTGAATTTCCCTTATCTAATCTGATATGGACTAGGACTACTTATCCAACAGGAACCACCTCTATGACAAGATTCTATGTGTTCAATGATATATATGTATGCATATGCAGTTTGTAGCAGATCCAAGGTTTGAAGAAGTGAAGGCATACGTGAGAAGTGGTGTTTTTGGGCCTTACAACTATGAAGAATTGATGGGATCCTTGGAAGGGAATGAAGGGTATGGGCGTGCTGATTATTTCCTTGTTGGCAAGGACTTTCCTAGCTACATAGAGTGCCAAGAGAAGGTTGATGAGGCATACCGAGACCAGAAAGTAAGTAATGCTTCACACACACACACAGGCACAGTGACAAAAAAACATTTCAATTTCATCTAAATTTTCACTGAATCCAATGCTTCAATGGAGCTTATAGCATACATGGAATAGTGCTTCAACCTAGCATCAATGATGTATTATATATATAGGTTCAATAGTCTAAGTTGGATCAAACCTAAGCGACCTTTATAATTCGTCTAAATTTCATAAAACCCACTGAAATTTAGTCATTATGCAAAAAACTCCCCTTGAACTTTGAAAAGTGACGAAAGACTCCTTGAACTTTTGATTTTGTGCAAATAACCCATTTCATTAAAATTTTCATTGAACAAATAAAGAAATTTTTAGATTTTTTGCTACTATTATTACAACAATAATTAATTTTAATTTTGGATCAATGTAAAATGTAACAAAAATCATAAAATTATATAAACACTTGATTTTGTTTTGAATGAAAATCTTGACAGAGAGTCTTTTGCCCAAAATCAAAAGTTCAGAAGGATTTTTAGTATAATGACTAAAGTTCGGGGAGGTTTTATGTATTTTAACCTTGTAATTAAGGGTGAATCTGAATATACCCTTAGGTCGCCTTGGCCTATGGACAACTCTGTTAGTAACATGATTCATTATGAAGTATATTCAGTTGAAACATTTTTAAAACAGATACTGATGATATTGCTGAATGCACAAGCTATTTATGAAAGTAGTTAGGAGACTTTTAAATGAACCATGCCATATGCTGCTTACATTGTGCTTTGTGATTGATATTGAATGAAGCAGAGATGGACAAGAATGTCAATCCTGAACACAGCTGGTTCATACAAGTTCAGCAGTGACAGGACAATTCATGAATATGCAAGACACATTTGGAGGATTGAACCTGCTGCATTACCATGAAAATCTGTATATTAGATATTTATATATTCATAATTGTAATATATTAAAAATTTTGACAACAAAATATTATTGTGGAAGGACATTCAGAGTACTTGCAAAATATGTAACATTAATGTTAATCACCAAAATTATTTGTGCAGTTTCTAAAATGGCACAGTATTTTGATGCTTTTCTAAATTCTGCATTTTGCTCCTAATCAAGAGAGATGGGTCTTGACTTGAATATTTCTCTCCTAGAAAAAGGGATCACTTGAAAGTTGAAACAGAGACCATACTAGTGGTTGCATCCATTGTTAAGCTATTTATTTAGATATTATTTTTGCATTCTTTGAATCTTAGTTATGAATTATAGGGTCTTCTCTTATATCCTATTTCACTCAATCTAATTCAAGTTAGTTGCAACTTGTATGTGCCTACTTTCTTTTTGTTGGCAAAAATATATTTTTCGTCCCCAAACTTAATATTAATATTAATTTCGTCTTCAATATTTAGTTACTGTCAGTTCTGTTCCTTAAGCTTTATATTTTAGTCGATTTTACCATTTGATTAACTTCTTTCAATAAATAAATGACAAATTCCATCTTGTTTTTTAATCTGAGTTAGAATTAAATTTTTTTTTTCTACCAATTTAACATTACATGTCATTAGTTACATAAAATTTGTCAATAATAATCGGCCAAAATTAGAGCAAATGATAAAATCAATCAAAATATAAAATTTTGAAGACAAAATTGATAATAAACAAACATTAGGGACAAAATTGAAAATTGATGTAAAATTTATGGCAAAAAAGAGTACTTTTGCCTCTTTTGTTTATTTGATCATGGTTAATCTATCTTCTTATCTTCAATTTATAACTTCCACAGTCCATTCAGTTAGCAAAAATAATTTTTGAAAAAAAACATCCATTTTTATGCTTAAAAATTCTTAAATACCTTATTTCATGACCCATATATAAATAACTCATAAATGTTTCATATTAGTCCTAAATGTTTCCATTTATTTTTATTTTGGTTTTAAATTATTAAATATGGTCATATCTCTTTTGTTTTAAGTTTGAATTTGACAAGTACAAAACTATGTGTTGCTTTTGACGATTACTTTTTCTATCTAATTGAGACTGTTATCAAATAAGCTCAAATAAACAAAGTTGATCATATTTCTCTCATTTCAAGTTTAAATGCAACGAGTTTAGAGCTAAGAGTTACTCTTAATGAATCATTTTTCTACTCGGTTGGAACCATTAACAAATGATATTAAATTGAGTTCAAAAGTAGGTTTTGAGACCAAAAAGTAAAAAATTATGAAAACATGGTCTCAAATCCACTTTGTTGGCTTGATTTGATATCTTTTGTTGATGGTTCCAACTCAATAGAAAAAGAAACTCATTAGGAGAAATATGTAATTATGATCTTGTGGCATTCGCACTTGAAAGGGGAAAGATATGACCAACTTTATTTGTTTACGATTTGAAATCGATTCCATACATAAGAGAAGGTTTCGGTCGAGATAAAATAAACAAATGTCAATTCCAAGGAATTACAATAGTATACAATTCTTTTTCTTGTTTACTTTATTTTTTTGTCTTTTTAAAGTCCAATAAGTTCAGCTTCCGTAAGCAGTTATGTCAAAGTTTAAACAGGTGTTAAAGTCATAGTAGAGACGTATGCAGTTGCTGTTGGATTATTTCTATCAAATAATCCTAATTGTGGATTAGCACTAATCACAAGAGTTAATTTTAATATATATTATATATATATATATATATATATTGAGTTACCAATTTATGTTGAACCATTGTCTAATTATTGGATCCGGCTATATTTCACTTGTGGGTGTAATAGAGTCATTTTGTGATAGGTCAGTCTGACTCTTAACTCATACAGGGAAAGGGCCCAACCTGCGAGACTAACTTGAACTATCAGTGTCCTATCCTATTGATAGTATAGTGTCACCTTATACCACCTTTCATATTTATATTTAATATTTTAATAAATCCTTTTTTCACTATAAATATGTGGGTATGGTGGTGGAGGGGAGTGTGCCTCAAATCAGTTAGCTCAGCAGGTTGTAACTTTCTCCAGCATTCCAGGGACTAAACAGTACAATAAGCTTCCGATGGATTTCAGCTCAATCTCAGGTACGATTTAGATTCATCCCACTAATCTAAATCTAGCAGTTGCAGCAGCACTTAAAATATTCTGATAATCAATTTCACTTTTGATTCAAACCCTTGTCATAATCACAAACTATAAATAGGACACACACACATATTTTCTGACAAGATTCAGAGAAGAGATTTTAGTAATAATGGAGAAGAAACATCCTGGAGAGGAAGTAACAGTGAAGAACAAGCAAGTGATATTCAAAGACTATGTCAATGGATATCCCAAAGAATCAGACATGTACATAAGTTGCAGAATCATTAATCTGAAGGTCCCTCAAGGATCAAATGCAGTTTTAGTGAAGAATCTCTATCTTTCTTGTGATCCAACCATGCAATTCAGAATGAGAAAAAATGTGCAAGGCCCTTCCAAATCTGAATCCTATGTCCCTGGCTCTGTAAGTATAAAACTTTGTTTTTTTTCTATTTTTTTGGTACCATCAGATTTTAGCATTCTACAAGAGAAAGTTTTAACAGAAAACTTATTTTTAGTACTAAAATTTCTCAAAAAATTACGATTTAATCCTTGAATATTGAAAATATATATTTTGGTTTCTGTTTACAAACATCAACTGTTTTAGCCCTTGCAAATAATGTTTTAGGAACTAAATAGATGATATTTGTAAAAAAATACATAGGGACTAAAAAGTATATTTCTATTATTCAGGGATTAATTTGTAATTTTGGGATAAATTCAGGGACAAAAGTTAAATTTTCTTAAATTCTAAACTTGATTAATTCTTAGGAGGGTAACAGAACTTTGAACTTTAGTCTGGGGTTTTATATTCATTATAGTATATATCTCTGCTTTGCTCACTAGGCTTATAATTGTTGATCTTGCTTTTCTTAAAAAATTTCTTTTCGGTTGAAAAATTGCAGCCCATAAATGGGTTTGGAGTGTCTAAAGTTTTGGATTCTGGGCATCCAAACTTCACTGAAGGTGACTTGGTTTGGGGAACAACCAAATGGGAAGAATACAGTCTCATCCAAAATCCAGAAAGTCTCTTCAAAATTCACCACACTCATGTGCCCCTCTCCTACTACACTGGGATTCTTGGTAAATTAAATGAGTTCTCCATTAATTAATTCTCTTGTGTGTTAATTTTTGGTTAAAATGCACAAAACCCCCCCTAAATTTCAGCAACTATGCCAAAAAAACTTTGAACTTTGAAAAGTGACGAAAAATCTTATAAACTTTTATTTTGTGCAAAAGACCCCTTTGGTTAATATTTTCATTAAAAAAATCAAGTCTTTTTCATTACGTTATGAATTTTTTCACATTTTACACTGATCCAAAATTAAAATTAATTATTTTTGCAATTAATAGTAGCAAAATAATTTAAAAAGCTCTTGATTTTTTCAATAAGTTTTTTTAAAGACTGGTTGTTTGCACAAAATTAAAAGTTTATGGGGTCTTAAATCACTTTTCAAAGTTTAGGGTTTTTTTTTTTGCATAATAATTAAAGTTTAGGGGAGTTTTATACATTTTAGCCTGAATTTTTTAAGCTACCTTCATTTCAAAGTAGTTTCTTAACATAGTATCATCAAATCAAAGTACCCAAAACAAGCCTAAACTTTTGACTCAAAGGGTTTCAGAGATAACTTATATATATTTTCTTTTTCTTGGGTTTTTCAATAGGGATGCCTGGAATTTCTGCTTTTGCTGGACTGTATGAGATTAATCCTCCAAAGAAGGGAGATAATATATTCATCTCAGCAGCATCTGGTGCTGTTGGTCAGCTTGTGGGGCAATTTGCAAAATTGATGGGTTGTTATGTGGTTGGAGCTGCTGGAACTAAACAAAAGGTACATTACATATATCATCTTTCACTATATATGCTCAATTTAGAGACTAATTTTGATATAAATAAATAATATTCTTCAATCTTCATCATGTTAAACTAGGTTGATCTGCTCAAGAATAAGCTTGGGTTTGATGATGCTTTCAACTACAAGGAAGAGCCTGACTTGGATGCAGCCCTAAAAAGGTAATATAAAAATGCAAATTAAATGTTTCATCTTTCATCATCTCAGAGATATATTAGCTTAAACTAACTTAAGCTTTTGGTGGGCCAGTCAGTTAATATCTCTGGGTTGCAGTAAACTACTGATTTGGTCTCTAAAAGATGATAGGTGTCTCAATTTAGTTCTTGAAAGATGAAATTATACGATTTAGACTCTGAAAGATACAATTATAATCAATTTAATCCTTTTGTTAGGATTCCAATCAAAGTTAAATGACAAATTTGATGAAATTTAAAATTTCGTTAAAATTACAATAAATGATTGAGGTTAAAGAATAAGGACCAAATTGATTGGTTTCAAGTAATGTAATTAGGGAGAGTCATACATTTTGGTGTTTTCTATGTGATTAATTAGGTGCTTCCCTGAGGGCATAGATCTGTATACTTTGAGCAAGTTGGGGGCAAAATGCTTGATGCAGTGCTGCCAAACATGAAGGTCCATGGCTGCATCACTGTGTGTGGAATGATTTCACAGTACAACATTGATGAACCTGAAGTCCTCAAGAATTTGATGCAAATTGCAATGAAAAGGCTAACCATAAAAGGGTTTACACACAGAGATCACCATCATATCTATCCAAAGATGTTGGAGAAAGTGGTTGCTTACATAAGAGAGAAGAAAGTTGTGTATGTTGAAGACATTGTTGAAGGCATTGAGAATGGCCCATCAGCTCTTGTTGGCCTCTTCTATGGGAGAAACTTTGGCAAGCAAGTAGTAGCAGTTGCTCATGAATGAGAATGATCATTTCCCATTGTCAAAGTGCATTATTTGGTGTTGTATATACAAATGTTTCAAGAACAAAAATAATGATAGTGTTTAGTAGTAACTTATAAGTAAATGTTGAATTTGAAGGTTTCAATTCTTTTATGAAGTGTTGAGCTTTTATATGGGCTTAGAATGTAGAGGATATTGTTTGAAACAAATCTAGTGAAAGGGTTACAAGGGTAATGGGGTTTTTTTATTTAAATAATACAAAAACAAAAATTAATTACCGGTATAAGTTTTTTTTTTTTCTTATTTCCCAGGATGGGATACGCATTACCCAGACTCGATTTCAGACGCTGCCAGCCAATCAGCCGGTGCCACGTGGCACCGGCTGATTAAAAGTGACACTGAAATCGCGTCAGACTGGCGCGATTTCAGAGCATCTGAAATCGCGCCAGTCTGGCGCGATTTCAGTGTGCAGACTGCACAGTCTGCACACTGCAGACCGTGCAGTCTGCACGTTAATTA
>QANZ01043151.1:12954-28418 GCA_003254925.1 Chamaecrista fasciculata
AATAATAAATTAAATAATTCCTAAAAGTTAGGAGATTATTGATTTATAAAATTCCCTAATATTTAGCTAGAGGGTGGCGCCTCATTTTAGGATGATTTAATTAATAAAATTGTTTTATTGAATTAAGTCATGAGTTTGAATTTGAATTTGAAATTCAAGATTTGAATTAAGATATTGGGGTAATATTTTAATTCAATAAGGAATTTAAATTCAGAATTCAAATTTTGAATTAAAGATATTATTGTAATATTTTAATTCAAAAACCTTGGGATAAAATAAGTTGGTTATGACTTCCTAATTTTAGGAGTTATTTTTGATTTATAAAATTCCCAATAATTAAGAAGTAATAGGCGCCTAGCTCATGTGGGTCCCATTGGAAGTTTTGATCTTCAATTTGATTCTATGAGTTAGGGATTTGAATTTGAATTAAAATATTATGGTAATATTTTAATTAGATATTCAAGTCTTAAAGATATGATATTATCAGAATATCATGATTTTATATTTACAAAATTACCATAATTTTGGTAATTATAAACCAAAAAGTCGCCTATCTCATTCATTCATGCACAAGTGTGAAAAACCCTAAGTTTGCTAAGGCAAGTCGACTTTCCTTCTAGTTGAGAGAGAAATTTCGCCACCCACCTTCCTAGAGAGAGAAGTCGATTTTCTTCTAAGGAGTTAGGAGAGAAATAGTTGTTGTGGTTTCCTAGGGTTTTTGAGAAGGAGAAGAACAAAAGGTGTTTTGTTGCTGTCTACTTCTTTGTGGCACCACCTACCTGGATTTCAGAGAAGGAGTTCCTGAATCCAAAAGCTGTAGATTCGATCCCGAGTCTCTTTGGAGAAAGAGGCGTGGAGGCTAGCACCTCGTGTTCGGGAAACTGTTCGTGTGGATCACCGGTAGAGGAAGGACGTGCAAACGGACTTCTAGACTCACGAGTATCACCAATCTGATTGAAAGCCTGAGGTATAACACTTTTCGTATCAGGTTTTAAATTCAGCTAGCGGATCTCAGGGTGGGATTTTCCTGGGGGCGCAAGTTTTTTTATTTTACAGTTCATCCGCTGCGTGTTTCCCCGGGGATTTCCCAAAAGTGGTATCAGAGCCACGCTAGTCCTGGATTTAAAATCATATTTTGCCATATTGTGTTTGACATGATTGTATGAAGTGTTCATATATGTAATTGTGTGGTGTTGGATATTGCTCTAGGTTTTTGGTGTATACGGCCTGCGTGTCGTCTCCCTCTATCCGATGTAATTTTACTTTTCAATTTATACCTCAATGTAACTGGGGTTTACTCTCTTGTAATTTTACGCTTTCTTTTTAGAAGAATTCTCTCATTGGCTTGGGAGAATTGTTAGGATAGGTGAGCCATATCAAAACACAATGTATGTCAGTTTTACATTTAGTTTGTATGTGATACAAAGCGCTAGATGTATGTTTAGGACGCGATTTTAACATGCTATTTACCCCGCTTTTGGCGCTACATATTCGTATGCCTTACGAGCACGGGATTTTGCATATGATGCACAATCCGTGCACATGTTTATGTGTATATGATACACTTGGGGAATAAACATGTGGCATGACTCGTTTAATTTTAAAAGGAGTTTTAAAATTAAACTATATAAAACGGAACTTTTTTTTCCAAAAATCAAACCCTTTTAGAAAATCTTCAGTTTTAATGCCATCAATAAAACACCCTGTTGAAATCTTGTTCATCGTGGAGCGGTGATCGCCCTCAGCGACACGTATCTGCCTTGACCTCGAGGAGACACGGGTGAATGGCGTTTTCAGTTCGACGCCCATTGAAATCTTGGGTCATTAAATGCGGTGATCGCCCTCAGCGACACGTGTTTAAGTGACGCCGTTGATGATATGGGGCTGGGCTTCGGCCTCGTCGTTTGGGCCTTGCCATTCACAAGTTTTATTGTGTGACTTAATGGGGCTATCAAAACGGTTTTGGGCCTCAAGGCATTAGATGGGATAAACATGTTGTATCATATGATGATACAGTCCCATAAAGATCTAAGAGTCACATAGAGATGTGATTGGTAAGGAGTTACCTACCTAAATAGCCAGAGGATGCATGATCGCCCTCAGCGACGGTAGACTTTGGTGAAATATGGGTCTTAGCCACTAATAATAAATTTTACTGTGTTTTATAAAATGGTGGATATTTTGGTTTTTCCACTAATTAAACTTTGCATATCTCAATTGTAGAATCAAATGGCAACAAACGTTTCGTCACTATCACTGCGATCTGTCCTTGAGAAGGACAAACTGACTGGGACTAACTTTCTCGACTGGTACCGGAATTTGAGAATTGTTCTCACCCAGGAGAGAAAGCTCTACGTCCTAGACAACCCCATCCCTGAACAGCCTGCTGCTAATGCTCCAAGAGCTCAGAAAGATGCTTATGAGAAGCATCAGAATGACTCTGTGGACGTTGCCTGTCTTATGCTCGTTGCCATGGTTCCCGAGATTCAGAAGAACTTGGAGAACAAAGGGGCATATGAGATGATAACACTGTTGGGAATTCAAGGGCGCCTAAGGCAGCGGAAGCATGTGAAATTAAAAATTTAAAGAAACAATAAACGCCCAGGTCCAAGAATTCCCGAACGGATCCGCTAGCTGAATTTAAAACTTTTGGTTAAGTGGTATACCTTAGAGTTTCAATCGTTTTAGTTGAACGGGGCGTTCCCAAGAAGTCCACTTGACGCGTCCTTCCTCCGCCGGTAATCCACACGAACAGTTTGGAGATGCCTAGGTGCTAGCCTCCTTCACTTCTCAAGTGAATCCGGAACCTTTATCTACGGGTGTTCTTTTGAATTCAAGAACTCTTCTTGAATGTCCAAGAACTTGATGGCGCCTTGATCAAGAACACTTCTTGATCCCACACAACCTAATCACACAATATTAACTCTTAATATTGCGCCACTTTCTCTCTCTAGGAAAGCTAGGATGCGATTTTCTTTCTCTCTCCTCACCAAGAGAAAATCGAATTTTCTCTCTAAGGAACTAGGGCTTAGTCGACTTTCACTCTATGTGCATGAGGCTCTCACCTTTTGTGATTTCACTCTCAAGAATCTAATTCTCAAGTTTGTGAATTCTCTCTCTAGACTAGATCAAAATCGAAATTTCTCTCTCTCTCTAGAGTTGGCTTATCTCTCACTTATCAAAGAATCCAATTCTTCTCTAAGTCTCTTATGAAAGTCGACCTAGGCTTGCCTATTTATAGGGTTTGGGGATTTTGATAATTATAATTTTAGGAAGGCCTAAAATTATATAATTATCAAATCATAATATTATGATATCTTAATATCACAATTTTAGGACTTGATTTCCAATTTAAAATATTACCTTAATATTAAAATTGGAATCAAAATGCAATCTTGGAGAATCAATTTGGAAGATCAAATCTTCCCAAATCTCTCTCTCCCTCCATGCGCCTATCTTCCCCTATTTTTGGTGGAATTTAATAAATTAAAATAACTAACTAACTCTTAGATAGTTATAACTAATTTGTTATTTTCCAACAATATTGAATTAAAGAATTCCCAGAATATCTTTAAGTCAATCTCACCAAGTCTCAAACTCTAGATAATTGAATTAAAATATTACATTAATATTTAAATCCAATTGGACCTAAAATTTCGACTTGCCCTATAAGTCATGAATTAAAATATTACTTTAATATATTTAATTCATCCATTTGAAATCTAGATCAAATCTCATTTGAATTTCAAATTTCAAGCCATGACTTTAATTAATAAAACATTTTTATTAATTAAATTCCCTGGTATATATGAGGCGCCAACCTCATCCTATTTAGGCCTAATATTAGTGAATTTAATAAATTAATAATTTCCTAACTCTTAGGAACATTATCCAATTTATAATTCCCCTAATATTATAAATAGGAATATAATTGTAAATAGCCTAATCCAATTATCTATTTAACAATTATCATATATATATATTTAAATTTGTCTCACAAATCTAAATATAACATATCTGTAGATAATTAATTCATGGCAAGACTTAATGTCCCACAATAAGTTATGTCTCAAACGGTGTCACAAATGTGACCCACGAATTAGGGTTAACTCGTGTTCCAGCTTGGCATCTGGTTCCTGCTCATGTGTGACCCAGCAGGCCCCACGTGAAGTTGGCAGTAAATCATCTCATGAATTACAAGTCGAGAGCGGACTCTAGCAAGTCATCACGACTACCCAAGACACGTGAGTTATCGTTCTAACCCATAAACGACTTAACCTTAGTACTATCGTGTCCAGATCCCTTTTTGTCCTACGATATTTCGGTAAGGATTAGGCATGGGAAAGTCATCCAAAATCCAAACCTCAACTTTCTCGATCTTCTGAGTAAGTCCCAAATCCAGTGTGGCCACACATTCCCTTGGACAGACTCGTCGAGGGGCCCAGTTAAATATCTCCCATCTCTATGAGGGACAAAATTCCATCTTGGTCAACCACATTCCTCAACACGACAATCAACCAAACCCGTACTCAGCCCTTATGGCTACCCTGTTACGGATAACGTTAGACTAAGCCAAAGCTTGACAACTGTAATGCCGGAATAGTCAAGACCTCAGGTCTAAGGGCATCATGACAGATTGTACAGGAGAGACTAGCTAATGACTGAACCCAGGCAGGACTCTCCGGGTCGGTCCAGCAACTTGTAACTCTTACATAATTGCACCATGACTCTCGTCCCAGCATCTAGTGCGTGCATCTCATGCACCGAGGTCATGCTGGTCTTAGTTCGATTCATGCTCCCACTCGAATGAGCGACCAGGGACTGTTTTAGATTAACTATCTCATAATTAATCATGGACTGTTATCATAGTAAACATGCTAATAATATGGTAACCATTAATTTATCTCCATACATTAATTGATATGTTCCCAACATATCTAAAGGATGATTGACCCTAGGGCACAATCTCCATCAAACACATCTCAAGGAAATGTTCCAAGTACAGGCAAGGCAAGAGAGGTTTGAGACTTCAGAAGCTCTTTACTCTTGCAAGATGGCAGAGGGTGGATCTGTGAGTGCCCACGTCTTGAAGATGCAGGGGCACATAGATCACCTTGCTAGGCTGGGATTTCCCGTTTTGCCAGAGCTAGCGACGGATTTGATCCTGCATTCGCTGCCCAGAAGTTATGACCAGTTCGTCCTAAACTTCAACATGAATGGCATGGAGAAATCAGTGTCTGAACAGCATGGGATGCTAAAGACTGCTGAAGCATCTATTAAGAAGGCGCCTAGCACTGTCTTGTTAGTTCAGAACAAGGGAAAGGGGAAGGGCAAAGGAAAGAGGAAAGGGGATGCTGAGGTTGGTGGGACCAAACCTGCAGCAAAGCCTAACCCACCGCCTGCCAAGAAGGCAAAGACCTCTAAGGATGCAGTTTGTTTCTTCTGCCAGAAGCCGGGTCACTAGAGAAGAAATTGTAAGCTGTACATGGAAGATCTGAAGAAGAAGAAGAAGAATGAGGCTTCTACTTCAGGTATCTTTGTTATAGGTGTTCACTTGTCTACTCCTACCACTTGGGTATTGGATACTGCTTGTGGTTCTCACATTTGTACTAATGTGCAGGGGTTGAGAAGAAGTAGAAAGCTGAGCAGAGGCGAGGTGGACCTACGTGTGGGCAATGGAGCAAGGGTTGCTGCTGTTGCTGTAGGGACATATGAGCTTGTTTTGCCCACTGGGCTTATTTTGTCTTTGAATAATTGTTATTACGTTCCATGTTTAAGTTCAAACATTATATCACTTTCTTATTTGGATAAGGAAGGTTTTATTTGTATGAATGGCAATGGAAAGTGTTCAATTTACAAAGATGATGTGTTATATGCTTATGGAGATCTGCATGATAACCACTACATCTTAGAATTGAAACAAAGAAATAATAATAATATCTATAACATTGATACCAAAAGGGTTAAGGTTAGCGAACCTAATCCTACGTACCTTTGGCACTGTCGTCTAGGCCATATAAACGAGAGACGCCTTGAGAAGCTTTATAGAGATGGACTTCTAAGATCATTTGATTTTGAATCATATGATGCTTGCGATCCTGTTTACTTGGCAAGATGACAAAAGCGCCTTTCACTGGACAAAGTGAAAGGGCATCTGACTTATTGGGAATCATACATAGTGATGTATGTGGACCCATGAGTGTCCAGGCCAGAGGTGGTTACTCGTACTTTATTACGTTCACTGACGACTTCAGTAGATATGGGTATATCTACCTAATGAAGCATAAGTCAGAGTCTTTTCAAATGTTCAAAAGATTTCAAAATGAAGTTGATAACCAACTTGACAAGAAAATTAAGATCCTTCGATCTGATCGAGGAGGCGAATATTTGAGTGAAGAATTCACTGATCATCTTAGTAGTTGTGGAATAGTTTCACAACTGACTCCTCCTGGAACACCACAGTGGAATGGTGTGTCTGAGAGGAGGAATCGAACCTTATTGGATATGGTTTGATCTATGATGAGTCAGACCGATCTTCCGCCATCCTTCTGGGGGTATGCTTTAGAAGCTGCCACGTTCACACTTAACCGTGTTCCGTCTAAAGCCGTTGAGAAGACACCATATGAGATATGGAAAGGGAAGAGTCCCGATTTGTCTTACCTCAAGGTTTGGGGATGTGAGGTTTATGTTAAGCAACAGCCTAACGATAAACTGTCTCCCAAATCCCTCAAGTGTCTATTTGTGGGATACCCTAAAGAGACGAAAGGGTATTATGTCTACTGCCCTACTGACAACAAAGTGTTTGTGGTCAGGAATGGATTCTTCTTAGAGAAGGACCTTGTTTCCAAAAGAAAAAGTGGGAGTAAGATAGAGCTTGAAGAAGTTTAAGCTCCACAAGACACGCCAGAGGCGCAGACGGAAGCTGGAGAAGTTCCACAAGAGGTTGTGGAAGCTCCTCCACAAACACAAGGACCACGAAGGTCTGATAGAACACGTTTCCAGCCAGAGAGATACTATGGATTTCTCGTGACTGAAAACAAGGATGTGTTGCTCACACAGCGTGGTGAACCCACCACCTATCAAGAGGCCATCGTAGATCCCAACTCAGAAAAATGGGTTGAAGCCATGAAGGCTGAGATGTAGTCCATGTACGATAACCAAGTTTGGACCTTGGTCACTCCACCTTAAGGGGTAAAACCCGTAGGGTGCAAGTGGGTTTTCAAAGAGAAAACAGACATGGATGGCAACGTCACCGTCTTCAAGGCGAGGCTAGGGGATTTACGCAACGTCATGGTATAGACTATGACGAAACGTTTTCGCCTGTTGCAATGGCCAAGTCCATTAGGATCCTCCTTGCCATAGCTGCATATTACGACTATGAGATATGGCAGATGGATGTCCAAATAGCATTCCTTAACGGAAGACTGCTCGAGGATGTATATATGATACAACCCGAGGGGTTTGAATGTCCTGAGGCACCAGACAAGGTGTGCAAGCTTCAGAGATCCATTTATGGATTGAAGCAAGCATCCAGGAGTTGGAATCATCGTTTTGATGAGGTCGTCAAAGAGTTTGGCTTCCTACAAAACCCTGACGAACCTTGTGTTAACAAGAAGGTTAGTGGGAGCACGATTGTGTTCTTGGTACTGTATGTCGATGACATACTACTCATTGGGAATGACATCTCAACCTTAGAGATTGCAAAATCCTGGTTGGGAAAGTCTTTCTCAATGAAGGACCTAGGAGAAGCCGCCTATATTCTAGGAATCAAGATCTATAGAGATAGATCTCGTAGGCTTCTTAGGTTGAGTCAAAGCACGTACTTGGATAAGGTACTGAAGAGGTTCAGTATGCAAGATTCCAAGAAGGGATTCATTCCGATGAATCATGGGCTGACCCTAAGCAAGAAACAGTGTCCGAGGACACTTGTTGAGCGAGGTCGCATGAATGGGATCCCCTATGCCTCGGCCATAGGATCCATCATGTATGCCATGCTATGTACTCGACCCGATGTGTCGTTTGCCCTGAGTATGACAAGCCGATTCCAACAAGACCCTGGTGAGGATCATTGGATCGCTGTCAAGAATATCCTTAAGTACTTAAGTAGGACTAAGGATGAGTTCTTGGTTTACGGTGGAACTGATGAAGAGCTTGTTGGGAATTGTAGGCGCCTAACGCAGCGGAAGCAAAAATAAAGATTAAAATAAAACACGCTAGGTCCTAAAATTCCCGAACGGATCCGCTAGCTGAATTTAAAACTTTTGGTTAAGTGGTATACCTCACGAGTTTCAATCGTTTAGTTGAACGAGGCGTTTCCAAGAAGTCCACGTGACGCGTCCTTCCTCCGCCGGTAATCCACACGAACAGTTTGGAGATGCCTAGGTGCTAGCCTCCTTCACTTCTCAAGTGAATCCGGAACCTTTATCTACAGGTGTTCTTTTAGTTCAAGAACTCTTCTTGAATTATCAAGAACCTATGGCGCCTTGATCAAGAACTCTTCTTGATCCCCCACAACCTTGTCACACAATATTAACTCTTAATATTGTGCGCCACTTTCTCTCTCTAGGAAAGCAAGGATTGCGTTTTTCTTTCTCTCTCCTCACCAAGAGAAAATCGAATTTTCTCTCTAAGAAGAATAAGGCTTAAGTCGATTTTACTCTATGTGCATGAGGCTCTCACCTTTTGTGATTTCACTCTCAAGAATCCAATTCTCAAGTTTGTGAATTCTCTCTCTAGTCTAGATTAAAATCGAAATTTTTCTCTCTCTAGATTGGGCATGGCAAAGTCGACTTATGGCTTGCCTATTTATAGGGTTTGGGGACTCTGATAATTATAATTTTAAGAAAGCCTAAAATCATATAATTATCAAACCATAAGATTATGATATCTTAATATCACAATTTTAGGACTTGATTTCCAATTTAAAATATTACCTTAATATTAAAATTGGAATCAAAATGCAATCTTGGAGAATCAATTTGGAAGATCAAATCTTCCCAAATCTCTCTCTCCTCATGCGCCATCTTCCCCTCTTTATCTTGTTGAATTTAATAAATCAAAATAACTAACTAACTCTTAGATAGTTATAACTAATTTATTTTTCCAACAATATTGAATTAACGAATTGCCACAATATCTTTAAAACAATCTCACCAAGTCTCAAACTCTAGATAATTGAATTAAAATATTACATTAATATTTGGCTTAAGTGCACTTTTGGTCCCAATACTATGACTAAGGTTTCAATTTGGTCCCATAACTATTTTTGTTGCAGATTTGGTCCCAAACCTTCNATCCATTTGAAATCTAGATCAAATCTCATTTGAATTTCAAATTTCAAGCCATGACTTTAATTAACAAAACATTTTTATTAATTAAATTCCTTAATAATATGAGGCGCCAACCTCATCCTATTTAGACCTAATATTAGTGAATTTAATAAATTAATAATTTCCTAACTCTTAGGAACATTATCCAATTTATAATTCCCTAATATTATAAATAGGAATATAATTGTAAATAGCCTAATCCAATTATCTATTTAACAATTATCATATATATATATTTAAATTTGTCTCACAAATCTAAATATAATATTTTTGTAGATAATTAATTCAAGACAAGACTTAATGTCCCACAATAAGTTATGTCTCAAACGGTGTCACAAATGTGACCCACGAATTAGGGTTAACTCGTGTTCCAGCTTGGCATCTGGTTCCTGCTCGTGTGTGACCCAGCAGGCCCCACGTGAAGTTGGCAGTAAATCATCTCATGACTTACAAGTCGAGAGCGGACTCTAGCAAGCCATCACGACTACCCAAGACACGTGAGTTATCGTTCTAACCCATAAACGACTTAACCTTAGTACCATCATATGCAGATCCCTTTTTGTCCTACGATATTTCGGTAAGGATTAGGCATGGGAATGTCATCCAAAATCCAAACCTCAACTTTCTCGATCTCCTGAGTAAGTCCCAATATCCAGTGTGGCCACACATTCCCTTGGACAGACTCGTCGAGGGGCCCAGTTAAATATCTCCCATCTCTATGAGGGCCAAAATTCCATCTTGGTCAACCACATTCCTCAGCACGACAATCAACCAAACCCGTACTCAGCCCTTATGGTTACCCTGTTACGGATAACGTTAGACTAAGCCAAAGTTTGACAACTGTAATGCCGGAATAGTCAAGACCTCAGGTCTAAGGGCATCATGACAGATTGTACAGGAGAGACCAGCTAATGACTGAACCCATGCAGAACTCTCCGGGTCGGTCCAGCAACTTGTAACTCTTACATAATTGCACCATGACTCTCGTTCCAGCATCTAGTGCGTGCATCTCCATGCACCGAGGTCATGCTGGTCTTAGTTTAATTCAAGCTCCCACTCGAATGAGCGACCAGGGACAGTTTAGATTGACTATCTCATAATTAATCATGGATCGTTATCATAGTAAACATGCTAATAATATGATAACCATTAATTTATCTCCATAAATTAATTGATATGTGCCCAACATATCTAAAGGATGATTGACCCTAGGGCACAATCTCTATCAAACTCCCACTTGCACTAGGTACAATCATTAATCAAACTGTTTCTAACTCTTAGAAACATCCATTAATGTGCGTCTAATTCCCAATTGACGTTACATGTTTTCATGTAAACCTGTGGTGGGGTTTAGCAAAAGGACTGGCAAAATCCTCGACTGCTACTTTTACATATCTCATTATCACCATCTTGAGGTGATCTTGTCTGAGTACATCACTGTCGGAATGTCAGTGGGGAAACTCTTTCCCGCTTAGCCGTCTTCCTGTCTCTCCAGGATGACCTTTAAGCATACTTCAGACATTAGTTTTTACAATGTGCGTCCCACGCGACTAACCCATTCTTGTAGAATCAGTGATCGCATTCTGCTTGGAGCCATTCCAACTTACGATCTTTACCGTTCATGGAATACATTTTCATTACTGCGATTAATCTTGGTTGGTTCGAATAATGGGCTTCTTGTGTAACCACCTTACACATTAATTCTTCCATATACCAAGATTTTTGTCTTTAGTGCTTCTCAAGTACTAAGGACTTTAATGATAGCCTTCCAGTGAACCTCAACAGGGTCACAGCTTATCATTTATAGGGCAAACGACATATTGAGTCTTAGTACAACATGATGGATCCTATTGTCAAAGCACATGGGATGCCACTCATGTGTCCTTGCTCATCACGTGTTTCAGGAAACACTGATTCTTGCAAAAGACTAACCCCCTTGATTCATCATCATGAATCCCTTCTTGAAGTCTCTCATACTGAACTCTTCAGTATCTTATTCAAGAATGTACTTCTTGACTCAATTCTAAGAAGCTCCTCTGAGAACTATCTCATAGATCCCAGCTTCTTATCCTTTATTGAAAGTGATTAATTTCTCTAAGATTCTCAATCTCAGGGATAGTAATACAACTTTCAACTAGCTATATGTGCTTGACACATAGCACCAAGATTGCAATTGTGCTCCCACTAACCTTCTTGTAGACATAGGACCCATCTAGGTTTTGCATGAAGCCAAACTCCTTTGGTGCTTTCATCAAAACAAAGATTAAAAAGATTCTTGACAGGTGGCGGGCTCACCACGCTCCTAGAGCAACACTTCCCTGCTCTCAATGACCAAAGATCCCCATCCTTGATATTGAGAACGTGTTTTGTCAGAACTTCGTTGTCCTTATGTTTTAGAGTAGCTTCCACAACTCTTGCGGATCTTCTCTAGTTTTCGTCTGTGCCTCTGATTTGTTTTGTGAATCTTGAACTCTTCAAGATTTATTTTACTCCCACTGTTTCTTTTGGAAACAACGAATCCCTTTCTAAAAGGTATTCTCCCCTGACTACAGACCCTTTATGGTCAGATGGGTAGTAAATTTGATATCCCCTTTTAGGGTATCCAACAAACTCATAATGAGACATTAAGAGACTCCTTTCATTCCATATCTCATATGGTGTTCTCCAGACGAAACGGCTTAGTGTGAAGTCAACAGCTTCTAGAGCACACCCTTTGAGGTTGGTATAAGATCAATTATCTTAGATCAAACCTTATCTAATAGGGTTTGACATCTTTTTTTAAAACACCATCCACATGGGGTTTTAAGGAAAAATGAGTTGTGAGACTCTCTCACAACTTCTAAAACGTCTAGCAAAGTTTTCGACTCAAATCCTAGTCCTTTGATCCAATCGAAGGTTCCAGATTTTATTGTCTAGTTAATTTTCTACTTCGTTTTGAAATCTCTATTTCAAAGAACTCTAACTTGTGTTTCAAAAGATAGCCGTAGATCTATCCTTTTGAAACATTTAGTGAGAGCTTTATTACTTTTAGCTTAAACACTTATGGGTCTACATACATCAACCATGTATGATCTCCACTAAGTTGAACATTCTATTACTGCAAGCAGTAAAGGAAAGTCTCTTGTTGTCTTTCCATTTTAAACAAGGCTTGCAAGCATCACATGATTCCAAATCATGAAGCTTCAAGGTGGTTCTTGTTTGTATGGCCTAAACAACAATTGCCAAAAGTTCGTATCGATGTTATAATTATTGTTATTGTTCTAGTTTAAATATAATGAATACCTTTGCAAATCATATAAGCAAACAAACATTTATTTAAAATAGAAACCATTCTTCAATGTTTACACAAAAATCTACCTTATCTAATAAGGAGAAAAACCAATGTTTAAACATTTAAAGAATAATAACAAAACTAGCCCGAAGAGGGCGTTCCAAGCTCGCATGTTCCTTCAGTAGCAACGGTAGCAACACTTGCTCCATTGTCCACATCTAGGTCCATCTCGCTTCCGTCCTTGCTTTCTACCGTCTCTGAAGACCCTGCACATCAAATGTGAGAATCACATGTGTATCCAATACTCAAGTGATTTAAGTAGAAAAACAGAACGTTTATAACATAGATACCTGAAGTAGAGGCTTTAACGCACTTCTGCTTCTTTTGATATTCCTAGTAGTATTTGCACTTTCTCATCGCGTGTCCTGACACTTGACAGAAAGAACAGAATACTTCCTCTGAGGGCTTTGCCTTCTTGGCAGGAGATTGAGGGTCGTCCTCTGGCTTGGTCTCACCATCCAGCACGATTCCCTTTCCATTTTCTTTGCCCTTCTTCTTCCTTTCCCTTTTCTGGATCATGGATGCCTCAACAGACTTGAGCATCCCATGCAACTCAGAAACTGTTTTCTCTGTTCCTCTCCTTAAGAAGCTTTTAATAAATGGGTTATAGCTCTCAGGAAGTGAGCACAGGATAATTCCAGTGGCAAACTCTTGTGGAAGAGGAAAACCCAGCCTATCAAGGTGATCTATATACCCTCTCATCCTCATGACATGGTAATGAACAGATTCACCTTCAGCCATTTTGCAAGACATGAGAGCTTTATTGGTCTCATATCTATCTTGTCTGAGTTGGTAGCTGAACATTTCCTTGAGACGAGTTATCATCTCATATGCCATCAATTGATCCAAGCCCTCATGCAGCTCTGGAATCATTGTGTCTACCATCAGACAAGAGACCTCCAGCGAGTCATCGAAGTGCTTCTCCCAAGCCCTCCACTCTGCTCCTGGAGCGCCCTTGACAGGCTCATTGGGAATAGGCCTGTCCAGAACATACAGCCTCCTCTCTTGGGTGAGAACTATTCTCAGATTACGAAACCAATCGAGGAAGTTCGTTCTGGTCAGCTTATCCTTCTCAAGGATAAGTCGCAGTGAAAATGATGAACTATTGTTTGCCATTTTTTTTTTGATTCTACAATTTTAAAGATATGAAAAATCTATTAGCAGATAAAATACTTCCACTATTTTATAAAACTCAGTGAAATTTATTATTAGTGGCTATGATCCATATTTCACCAAAATTTACCGTCGCGGAGGCGATCATGCATCCTTTGGTTATTTAGGTAGGTAACTCTTACCAATCACATCTCATGTGACTCTTAGATCCTTATGGGACTGTATCATCCTATGATACTTATTATGGCATGTTTATCCCATCTAATGCCTTGAGGTTCAAAACCGTTTTGATAACCCCATTAAGTCACACGGTAAAACATGTGAATGGCTAAATTCAAGATAACGAGGCGAAGGCCCAATCCTATATCATCAAGGCCCAATTGCTATACGTGTCGCGGAGGCGATCACCGTATCCAAAGAACCAAGATTTCAATAGGCGTCATATTGAAAATCCCATTCACCCGTGTCTCCTCAAGGTCAAGGCAGATACGTGTCGCGGAGGCGATCACCGCTCCACGATGAACAAGATTTTGACAGGGTGTTTTAGCGATGGCATTACGACTTAAGATTTTCTAAAAGAGTTTGATTTTGATTTAAAATATTCCGATCTTGATAGTTGTTTAATTCTAAAACTCCTTTTAAAATTAAACGAGTCATGCCACATGTTTATTTCCCCATGTATCTCATACATATAAACATGTGTCTGGATTTTGTATCTCATACAAATCCCACGCTCGTATCGTATACGTGGCTATAGCGTATTCGTTTGATTAAGCATGTTAAAATCGCACCCTAAGCATACATCTAGCGCATCTCATACATCTAAATGTAAAACAGCACACCGTGTTTAGATATGGCTCATCTACCCTAGAATTCTCCCAAGCCAATGAGAGAACTTTTCTAAAAAGAAAAATAAAATTACACGTGAATAAACCCCAGTTGCATTGAGGTATAAACAGAAAGTAAAATTACATAAGAGTAGAGGGAGACGACACGCAGGCCGTATTTACCGAAATAAACCTCCTAGAGCCATATCCAACACCACACATCCAAATATGAACAAATCATATAAATATGTCAAACACGGTAACTAAACACATATATTTAAAACTCTTTTAAAATTGTGTTTAATTTAGGGTTGTGCAATTTTAACATGCCTTTCTTGAAATTCAGGCCTATTATCAATAATTATAAAATTCAAGAATCTAATTCAAGAATTTCGAATTATTGATCCAAAATTTATAAAATTCCAAATTTTAATAAATTTAAACCATCTTTATAATATTATAATTAAAACACTTTTAATTATAATTATACAAAGATTTCGACTTAGGCCTTAAAATTCAAGAAAATTATCTAAATCAATCTTATTGATTTATTTATGTATCTCATACATAATCTTGCACTTAGATAATTAAAATCGACTTTTAGCCCAAAAGTTGATCGGTGAATTTTGTAAAACTAAAACAGTGATTGAAAGCGGTAAACACACAAACTTCATACATCTCATGTACAAACAAATAGTTTTAAATCCAAGAACTAGCGTGGCTCTGATACCACTGTTGGGAATTGTAGGCGCCTAACGCAGCGGAAGAAAAAATAAAGATTAAAATAAAACACGCTAGGTCCTAAAATTCCCGAACGGATCCGCTAGCTGAATTTAAAACTTTTGGTTAAGTGGTATACCTCAC